>UZAF01016270.1:49301-105671 GCA_900617895.1 Haemonchus placei | reverse complement strand
ATGTTACTGAGTACTTCACTACAACCAGAAATGGAAGCAAGAAAGGGGCATACTTTTAGATCAAATGGAAATCCTCAAGGCTCATCTTCAAGGCTGTTTTCCAGTTCTTCCAGTGAATACTATAGAAAAGTCTCTCTTTCAAACTGAGAATCTCTAGATTCGGGGGCAATATAAGGTTCGGCAATTCTGGAGCTGAAGAACTCAGTGGTTCTTTTCCTTAGAGGAACGATCGGGGACTTCCCAAAAATGTTCCGATGATCTGAAACGCCAAAAGCAGCAGCAGCGGCGGCATGTAGGGGGTGCAACCAGAGTTTCCGTCCAACCGGCTGTGATTCCGCTCGCTACAACACACGAAAACCTTCAATTTTATGCCTATAGCAAAAGGCTCTTTAAGAGAACGTGTGGGTTTACCCCACGTTTACCGTGACTACCGGGAACAGGTGCAGATACCATTTTTGTAAGTTATGTAGTAAACAACTCATGCATATGGTAACCTGATGACTCGTCAAGCAACAGATTAGCATGTAAAAGAGTATTGAAAGTTCGCATAGAAAACGGCTAAGATAACTTTTCCCAAATTGGGGAAATCGAATAAATCTAAATGGTAGGAGATAAAGCTCGAAAAGTTTGTGTCATATGCAATTGAATCGATGTATGCAGGAGCATTACCAAGGCAACGACGGCCCCATTGAATTGTCGTTTTCACGATTTCATAACCTTCTGAGTGCTCTCACGTAGGCGGCGTGGGTTTCCAGATTGCAGCCTTTTTCAATTTGATTGCTTCCTCATGGGAGACACTTCAAGACGATTTGTGGATGTATGCCACGGATCATGAAAAGAATGTTTAATGAGTATGAGGCGGTTTACTTTGTGTGGTCACGATGATGGCTCACGTGATATTCCTGAATGTCAGCTGTTGAAGCTGTTCAATGTAAAACTCGTGTGTAATTTAGGAGTAACTACTAGGTTGATGCATAATTATCGCGGATTTTTTCTCAACAAATTTTGTTTAAATAAACAATAAAAATACCGAACAAAACCATGTTCAAATAACTATTCCGGAACCTATCTACCATCTACATCAAGCACTGCTTCCCATTTGCTAGGCAATTGGTTTTCCGAAGCAGACAAGTTTCGATTCTTGGCGGCGATCCACGCCTTGACATCAGCCATCAAGACATCAATTTCATCGTAAGTTCCGTTCGCTATCCAATTTCCCAACGAACTGTTGACGTGATGATCCACAGAAGTTTCTATGAGTTAATTGACGAATTTGGGAGCGAATCCCAGTCCTTACTTGACTATGACTGGCTGTTCCACCACCGAAAAGTTAGTTGAGATCGCGAAATGACGCCTGTCACCTTCAACCTTTCTCGAAGTGACAGGGCATAATGTGGCGAATATGAATATGACTTTGCAGATACATTTCTGTTAAGGAAACCCAGAGGAATATTTCCATGAAAACCCTGAATCCCATATTCAAATGTGTCCCGAGAAAAGAAGCCGCGAAAAAGTTAGCAATAATTATGCAACAACCTAATAATTTTCAATATTTCCCTTCTCAGCATCTTTCCTTAATGTTATATTTTTGCGTAGACGTCAATCGCTAAATCAAATAGCTAACAGCAAGTAGTTTTTGGTGCTTCTCAGAAAGTTCTCTGAACAAGGTGCATGTTTCTGGGCACAGAGTTAGAAGCAACGAGCATGCTGTAGAAAATTTTGAGCTTTTCCAACCATAGGAATGTTTTCTTGTATCTTTACGAATACATTGTGAGCCAGACGACTTGAAGTTGTTTCAGACCAAGACCGATGAACACCCTTAGAATGATAGAACCTCAGATCTTATTTCTATCGGAATCCGTTTACAAACACTTCGATGGACCATTGGCTGGCGGTTCCCCCAGTTGCTACCAAAACTCTTCCATGCCGCCCCATCGTTCGCTACCTACATCCAATGTGAGCTGAGTACAACACAGAATAGGGCATTTTATTGAAGACGAATCCTTTAAGCCTCTCGTGGAAGTTTCGATCGTTCTTTTTAATCGAATACCCTCAAGATGCTTACTATTCGAGGTATCTAGCGCTAATTAATTCGGTTAAATCTAATGGCTGACCATAGGGCCACATCCCTCACCCGACAAGATGAAACCGCTTCCTAGCAAAGAACAATTCCCTCACAATGCAACGGTCAAAGCTAGCTAGCTCTCCACAATTGCTATGAATCCCCAATTCTCAAAAGGAATCAACGCGTTTTTTTTTCAATTTTTCCAGTATTGAAGCACTTAGAACAACACAGAAACGAGGATTTCATTTTACTTTGGTTGTTTTTAATCCATGAAACGAGATATATGTACGCTACTCAGCGCCCAAACTGGAAGACTATTTCTCCCATCACTATATTAAGTCGTACATGAACTATAGTACAAGGAGTTTTTAAGCGATTACTCAACCTCTAATTAAAACCACACATCAATTATTTGGTTTTTCAAGTAGTGAGTCATATTCCCATAAACGAACAACGTTATTCCTACAAGGTCCAAATAGTCCGAATTCTATGACTCACCCCATATGGTCTCCTTCCTCTTTCAGCAGTGGTCCCTAATGGAGATAATTGCACTGAGCTTTTCTGTATTCCAACATGTTCCTCAAGAACAAAGGTCAAATGCCTCAATAAGGGCCTTAATTGTAATCCCACGCTTTCGGTACAAATTTTCAACATGAACCAATAACTGCGTAACAACAATTTTTGTAGTAATCTATATTTCTGGCGCCCAAACATAAACGAGTGCGACCCAACGCATGCAAAAAAGAAAGGAATAACCGAAATCGTTGACTAACAAACAATGACTGTGTGCATAGAAAAAGCAATGACAGCTAACAACAAGACGTGAACCGTTTCCTTTTTGCCGTGCAACCATACCGGAAGAGAAGAGAAGAGAAGACATGGATGCAGTCATTATAACTATTTTAAAATAGATACAAATGATTCAAAAATGATATTATATCTCATGGAAAGAAAACACGACGCAATTCAACCCAACGTTCCAATCTCATCGAAACAGAAACAGATTCAACAATAATCATAAATAACAAAAAAGGATAACGAACGGAATGAGCACATAAAAATCAGAAAAGCATCAAAAGTAAAATGAAGCAAAAGTCATCTTTATAACATGGTACAGTGTCGATGACTGTTTACAATTATTACTTGAGAAAAATTAAAAGATTGAAAACCTATATCATTCCTAAAGCTTCAAGTACAAACTTTTTGATTGGAGGCAATGCCTCTGAAAGATTAATGTTCCAAGTTGATAAGGAGAAAGCCCGTCAAATACAATGTAATCAAAAATACACCCCTATTAGGGTTTCTGCTTCTTGTCATCCTTTTTCGCCTCCACGAAGCAACGTGAACAGTGCTCCTCGAGGCGTGCCACCAGTGTGCGCACAAAATGAGGCAACACTAGTACACCTGAATCATCAGCAGCGAAATTATCGAAATCTAAAGGCTGGAATGCCCACACAAGAAGATGGCAATACTCAAACATTACCAGTGAAACATACCAACTATCTTCTGATCCTGTTCTGTCCTTACACGAATCACTTGCATTCGTGACGCCCGCCGATCGCGATCCGAAAGAACTTCTTCTACGACCGGCCAAACAGAAAGCACAGAACCGGAGAGCACGAAGTAGGTTCGCGTCCGCCGTCCTACTTCGCAGTACACTCCCATCGCCTCGCTTTTACATTTGCCATGCACATACGTATGGTGACAGTTGTCTATGGCACCTGACCACAAAAAGTATAAAAAGAGATCAGGTGAAATCCTATAAGACAAGTACCTGCGTATTGATCTTCCCACAATTGCTTCGCATCTTCTGGTGGTACCTTGACAAAACGTTTAGATATTTCTGCCATTGTGATTAATTTCGGTGATCGGCCAATTGAAGGGCGAGTTACAGCGTACAGTCTATTGTCATATTCGAGATTATATAAGATCATTATAGCAACAACAAAAAAATACCGTGCGCCTGTGTCGAAGCGACGTTTACCAATGCCATAAACCAACACGGCAACTTGCCGACCCGTGTTCGAAGTATTTGAAACATAAAAGCCGTCCTGGAAAAGAGTGGAAATGTGATGGTCCAGAGCACAATTGTCATGAAATAGCACCAACAATAACTCATTTGCTCATCGATAAACCATTGATAATGTAAGTGCATCTTATCAGAAAAATTAATTCTACTAAATTCTGAAATCCGCTAGATGAAAAAAATGTAGCCTTATTATACCTGGATAGAAAAACGACTGCTGGATTTACCTCATCTGAATTGTGCTCTTTGTAGAGAGCGAAAGCCTCATCCCAAGATAGTCCCCTTTCGACACCAATCTTCTGCATTTCCACACGGAATCCACCTTTCTCGGCTCTTCCAACAAAAACTCTTGTCTCTAATTTACGAACTTGATCTCCTCCAGTTCCCAAATCTAAAAACCATCACGTGAAGTATTGCTTGTGAAAACCACCGTAGTCTTCGTTCAGACGGCTTACCCATTATTCCCATGTCATACGTGCCATCTAGTTTTGCCTGGGCTATTAGCTCCGCAACAATCTCAGTGAAATAATGGAATAGTGCGTTTTGAGCGTGTACTGGTATGCCAAGAATACTGCAAAGCAGAGATTATATGAATTATCAAAAGAGCAGCAAGTAAAAGGCAATAAAAACAAACCGATTGAGGAATTTGGAGATAGTAGCTGCTTCTCTTTCAATTGTATAACAGTCAGTGTTAGGTTGCTTTGATAGAAGACCAACTCCCTCCATGTACAGTCGCATATCTACGTTAGAGCATTATTTAGATCATGCAAAAAAAAAACATTAAAGTTATAAACCATATCATCAGTACTTCGCGAAGTAGGCTACCTTGAAAGAAATCTCCAGGCTTATAATCAGCCGGAGGAGGAATAAGTGGTGGGTTCAGTGCACCCGTCACAGATTTCAGTAGCACTTCAAGCGCATCACGACCGTATCGGTTGTCGATATTGAATTGTGACAGATCTCTACTTTCGGTCGCACGGCGATCACCATGAGTCAAAGCACCCAAAGACTCCAAGCGTTTGGCAACGATTGATGCGAATCTGCACGCGTTATAAACAACTGTGATCCAACTTATATACACATGTTCATATATCACGTACCGTTTTTCTCCTGCCAACTCAGAAATAAGGAATACATATTCGGGAGCGCTGACTTGATTCGAGCGATGGGTTCGACCTGAACAAAGACTGCCCATACGATGGTTAGAAAGATAACTATTATTATGAACTTGTTTCGTCACATGAAACCTAAAAGAGATCCAACTACTGATGCGACCAACCTCACTTCAACTACATTGTCATTCAGGAGTTGATATATTTGTTCTTAAAAGGAATAGTGGCTTCAACCTACCGAACTGCTGTATTGCTTTATCAGCAGACCAAGGCAGCTCCAATGTAATATGTACACGTCGAAGAGTATTCTGAGCACGACGGTCCGACTGCAATAGACATCAAAATGATTCGATGACGATATGCATAAACAAATGAGAAACGGATTCATGTTCCACCTGAAGGGAAATTCCACTAGAAGCAGCCTCTGATATGATTGCAATCTTCTTTTCTCCTTTCATGAACTTGTCTTTTTCGTCCATGTTCATCAGTTCCAATGGGACGTCTGCACCAGCGTGACGTAACTCGTATTCGATCTCACCATCATCTCTAGTAACAATCCGTCCTTTACGTCCCGTCATCTGAATGGCGTTGGAGACAGTAGGAAAGGGTATAATGCTGCTATTCATACATGTAGACCATGATCAGTCAAAGATATGCTCAAGCACACTGTCATGAGTACAAATGCAAAAGTGAAACATAAAAATTAAGAGTTCCGACAGGTAGAAGAACTCCAGAAAAGAAAAAAATGAAAATGGTGGATTAATGTGATGATAGGAATGTAGAAGTAGACCGGTGGTTGAGGAATTATGGAGTCGAGCACAAAACTTGACTGAGACGACTGGACTATTTTTTCAGAAGATGGCCTTCCTGTCTTGTTTTAAATGAAAAAAATTCAGATAAATAAGCCAAGGAATATAAATAGAGCTCAAAGTTTTTGTCAGAATTAAATTGAAATCTAAAATAGAAACAAAAGTAAAGACTCTTTTATCACAAAACAAATTAAATTAGAATACCAACAACAACAAACCTCCGCAACATACTCGGGCCCGCCAAGTTGGTCGATGAGGTGATCCAATGTATTGGGAGGGAGAGATGGACCGAGCCTTTCTACAGCAGTTAAGAGCTCAGCCTACAACTCCGAATATGTTGTAAGGAGTTTTGAGACTAACAAGTGATGAATATCACTGATAGACCTTGATCATTCTTGGGTTGATGCATTCACTGGATGCCGGATCAATGATTCGTGACGATGAGATGAACTGGGTAGCGGTGTTTCTCTAAAGAAGAGTAGTTGCATATTAATATAATTTCATGAATAATAACTTAAATATGAGTGATTCAACCAAACTCTTTGCAAGATAACTTTTCGCGGTAACTAATCGCATTCCAATTCCTGCGACCTCCACCTTTGCTTCTCACATTCTTTGAGAAAAAGTTGCTTATGCGGCTTCCAACACGTACCCATCAAAAAATTGCCGCATTAAGGCAATTCTCTTGTTACCGAGTACAACAGATGTCCCTATTATTTCCTCAGCCCACCGCTCAGCACTACCACACAACGTCATTTAAAAGGAATAATACTACTTAGCAAGCTCAATTTCTATACAGGTAGGAATGAGAAATCTGTTAAGTTCGTTTCTGAGGTTCCAATTGCATGACTCCTGACAATATGAATTAAACGACGCGATGTTGCCCGAACGCATCAATTCAACATTTACCAAAGTTGGCACTTTTGCGACATCCAGCTGTTCGCCTTACTCAGTGCGCTACCAATTCACTAGACAACCTAAGCAGGCTTATCAAAATATTTGAAAAAAACGTAATCAGTCTTCTAAAGTGAACCTGCGTCGCTAACCAACTTCCCAAAAGATAAAATAGGTTTTTCGCAAACTTCTACTTCAAAATAATGACGATCATGTCCCCTATTTGAATTAACTTCATTCGCCTTTCTTATTTCACATGGTTGGTTAAGACCACTCCATGTTTCAAACTAAACACTTAGTAGTTCGAACAGCTAAAAATATTATTCACCATCGCTTCGCTATCGAATTCTCTACGACGCTTCATTTCCGCCTCCCTCGCTGCCTTTTTCATTCGCTTCTTCCGGCGTTTCCTCCTCTCGCGGCGTCGCAAGCGAAGCTCTTCCAACTGCTGTTGACTGACCTGAAAATTTAGCAATTTCTCATCAATGGCTGGAACTGATTGGCCACAAGACAATAGCTTTGTCATATTCCGTCAAGCGGAAAACTTCGCACCTGATTTTGCTTTCTAGGGGAATCTTCCACCACTTGCTGTTTGGATGCCCATGGATCGTCTGAACAAAAAAGTATCAATGTCAAGCACCTACCGTCACTACCTTCTCTGACAGCTAAGTGATAGTCCAACGTATGTCATATTTACTGAAGTTGCCTTCAGAATGAAAAAAAACTTACCAGTGAAGTCGCAATTAAATGGATTGAACTCTTCTTCTCCGCCGCTAGCTCTCTGTTCTGTGCCGCTCTTAAAAAATTATCAATCCAATTATCTCGATTTTATGCAGTACATGAATGACGAAAACATTCAAAACAAACAAGGAGGAAGGAAAACTGAAACCAACCTCGTTTGCATTGGGGTTTTCACGCTGCGTATCTGTGGGATCGTCATCGTCGGACTCACTTGATGATGCTACTTCGGCAAGAAGCGCCTTCAGCCAATCATCGCCATTGTCTGATCAAAGAACAATGATACAATTACGAAAAAATTTGTTTGGTCATATAGCTTTACCTCCAATATTCGATTCCACTTCCGAACCTTCAGCCTCTTCTTCTAGTCCTGAATCTTGATCCAAGTCACCATAATCATCCCCGTCTGACGAAGAGGTTGTAGAGTTCTGATCTTCGTCGTTTCGTGGTTTCTTGGCCTAAATAAAATATTGTCCGTTTTCCATATTCAGTAAGCAATTCAAACTCAATTCTTGTACGTACACGAGGTTCGCCGTATGAACTTGAATCTCGCGACCACGATGACCCGAATCCAAAACCGTCCATGAAGTCGTACTCGTTTTTACGATACCCTGTATAAGTCCATATCTTTTTGTTATACCAAGAGAGTTTAGAGAGAGATTCTTCAAAACACGGAAATTGTAACTATTCACTAGATCCTACTTCGTTGTCGTCCTCGGTCAAAATCATCAGTTAGATCGAAATCTCTATAAATGTCCATACTGCCTACATCTGTTGGGAAATGCCTTTCGATCAATCCTTGTAGCACAGCCCTTAGCAAGAAATACAGGTTGTTCGAAGAGAATAACAATACAGAATTGGGCGGAACTCAGAAAAACCATCAAATAAAACGTACTTGGCAGTGGAAACAAATTCAGTAAGTTCGCCACCCATCTCTTCCAATGTCTCTAACGTTCGCGCTTCTCCAGTAGACTGTAGGCCGATGACCACACACTTGTTGGCTTTGATAGCATCTCGTGCCATTTGCACACATTTGTCCACCTTAAATACATAAATTCGTAAGACGATAATCATAACAACGCTTCAAAAAGATGGAAGTTTTAACAGACGGCAGTCCTAGATGGACATTTCCACGTTCGAAAAAGACAATAATTCTACTACTTATGTGCTAAATCCTTTCTTCGAGCCCACAATTAGCCAACATCGAGAAATTCCGCACCCTTTTCCATACCGTCAGGCATGCTTTCTGCTCTTATGTTCGAACCCAGCACTTACATAATCAGCGCGACAGCAAAGTCACCGCTCTGAAAAATTGGACCGCAGATTAAATTGGAGTAGGAAACTAGCGATGATGCGTATGCAAAATGTGGAGCAGGAACGAGCTGTGTTTCAAGATCATAGGCCGAACTCCGTTCAGGGATACTACTACTCATCAAAAAGGGTTCGAAAATATATTAAAAACAAAGTATATTAAACGAAGTTAAAATCTCATTAAAATTAGATTCACAAACTCTTGCTGACTACAAATGAATATTGGCGACTTTACGATCAAAGCAATGGATGACAAGGAAATTCTTCAAAAACACCATAAATACATTCAACAGCATGATGTCAAACATCCGTCCTATTGGCGACTCCTTCTGTTCCAATCAATATCCAACCCGAATTAAGGGACTGACCCAAACCGAATTTCACTTTACTTAACTGATGAGGCCTTTCATGTTTGGTAATCAGAACCTGCCTCTCATTTCACAAAATTAAAAAAAAAAAATAGAAATTAGAAAAAAATAAAACTCTGAGCACCTTAGCTGCAATGCAGAGATACTTGAAGAATCGCTGATGGCAAGCCCAAAACTGTCCCCATAGTTGTTTACAAGATGATCGTTCTTCTCCAGACATCGCGCTTAGCACAAGCTAAAATCGATCCGAGCATAATTCAAGAGATTTTGGCAATAGCGCAAATCATTACTTGAAACTGTCGTCGGCATTCCAACCATAACTTTACGGAATCATCGTATACTTTGATGAATTCATCAGAAAGAGGGACTTCTTGGACATTGAATGACACACCACGGAAGGAAAGTTGGCGAGCAAGGTAAAGACCTCTTTGCTGAAATGTCAAAAAATGACTGTCAATAAAATTGTTAATTATGTACATCACATTAGAAATTGGAACTGATAAAAGTAGAAAGACGGATGCAACTAGTAATTTACCTTCATATCCATTGCAACAATTTCCATAGCTCCAACGCCTCTTCGCTCAACAGCATTGATAAAGTTGACGAACTCAGGAAAAGCTTGTCCAGCACCCCACAGTCCCAGGCGAGTCATGTATGCCATATTTCGTGGCTCTAAACACATTGGATGATGTCAGATTTGACAAGATTGATACACACAAAAAATTAAACGAAAAAATGATTTTAGCAAAAAGAATGCGAAACCTACCAGTGGCGCCCGTGGCGGAAGCATAAACAACCCGAGCGTTTGGTAAAGCTTTTTGCAGTTCAAGAACCATTCGACCTGTTTTCGTTGGCTTTGCACCTGTGCTGGGCACCAGATTTTTGGCACGATGACACTCATCCAGGATGATCACACCGTCATAATCCTAATAAAGGCATAGTTGACATTCAGCTCCACAGGTTGGGCGAAGAAATCCAAAAAGTATTACTCACTACGCCAAACCACTGTATCAACTGCTTCAGACGGCTTCGATACTTCACTCTAGCACCTCTGCATTCGCCAATAAGAGAAGAATACGTAGCAAAGATTACACCTTTCTTTATATTTCCATTTTCCTTGCCTGAGATTTTCGCGTACTTCAATTTGTTCAGAGCGTAGACCTAGAAAAGCATGCAATACAATTAACATATCAAAGAGAAAGCTTGGAAGTAGAAGCGTTAGATTATGTTCCAAAAACTGGACATTTTCGAACAAAAGGGTAGGTTGTGGATGCGAGAGTGACTAGTTTATGGTGGTATAAATCGAAATCTGCATTTCAGGGAACAGTAGAATTTCTCAAAGTGATAGCGATTTCGAAACATTCCCTTTAACAGTGCAGTTCACCCACAGCGAAAATAATTGATAAATCACTCTACCATAATGTTTCCGGCACCGATGTCCCGTAAATCCCTTTCAGCATCAAATTTCAAGTCGGATGATACAGATAACCATATGGAGCGCTTTCGACCCAACAAATAATTCTCGAAAATTATGGCTGCCACAGTTCTTCCCTTGCCAACTCCAGCTCCGTCACCTCAAATATGATCATATACACAAGCGGCAACTGTGGGAAATAAACAAACATTTTCTTACCTATTAGATACCCTATTCGCTCTCCGCTTGGGAGTCTTTGCTGATGCATTTGACAAGCATAAATGACGGCTTCCAATTGTAGCGCAGATATGGAACCATTATCAATGAGCTAAAACAGCGATATAGTCAAGAATGGAGGCAACAAAAAAAGAAAACTTACATATTCTGGAATGCTAATTTGATATTTGACATCAGGTGGAGTTACACTACTGAGTGACGCCGTTTCAACAACACAATCAGGATGGGCGACTCCTGAACGGAGCTTAGCAGGGACATAATCCGCATAGGTCTCCGCATAGCCAAGATTCTCTTCCTGCAACTAGTATGTGAAAACAACGTGAAACTGCAAATTTTCATTGACGTAGAGCAAAACCAACATCTTCATCTATTTCAGATCGTTTTTCGGTGGCTGATTGATGGGCCAGCTTCATTTCATCTCTGGCCTTCTGCGATTTTGAGTAAGATTTCGATGTGGGAGCAGCCGGTACAGAGGACTGAAAAAAATCGTCAGTGACGCCATTGTAAACGGGAGATGAAAATAAGAAATTATCTAGGAGTACTGGAACCCCGACTTACATTCAAAGGTGGTCTATTGCTGGGTACAGCCGAACTTGAAGACAGCATCTTCGTGACATCCAGATGCTCAAAAGCACCCACAGAAGATGCCATGGCAGCATTTACTACAGGCACTCCCCTCCTTGTTTGACTTGCCGCTTTGTGCTGGAGGAGAGTTGAAGAAGATGAGCTTACCAATGCAGGATGCGGTCGGCGTACCATTTCACCAGACCTTACGGTTACAGTGCGAGGTGAAGAAACGACATACTAAAAAAGGTAGGTAATAAAAATCAGTAATGAAACCAAACAAAGCGTGCATCGTTACAAACAAACCTGTTGGGCAGTCCTTGATGCAGGGGCGCCATGATGCTCAAATATAACATCGGATTCGCGGCTTATACTCGACTGAAATCTCCGCCTTTAATGACGAGTGTGCATCGACGCAAAAAACCTGTTTTACCCGTCCAGATGTACTGCTACCACATTCTGAAAAGCCCACATAAGCTGGAGAAGCCGGTCTCGTTCCGCTCCAAGTTGCAGCACCAGAACGTGGCGATGAATAAGCAGTAGCAGGACGAACGGAGTATCCTAAAACAAAGGCATTTTTGTAAGTAATCGCCATAACGCAAGCACACTGGTTTTGATGAGGAAGAAATAGGCACCTCTAACTCCGGCCACCCGAGAAATCGGGTTACCACGAATCCCTCTGCTCACTACTGCTCCCCCACGTACAGTTCCTTGCGGAGCAACATTAGTATAAGAGACTGACGAACTGGGACTAGAACTTGCAGCAAAGTACTGGGTTCCATTCCGATACTGTATAGAAGTCGGCGATGATGCAGCACCACGCGATCTGAAATTGTTTGACCTTCTGAGATAACCGTTAGTGAGCGCCTGACAATAAAGTGCTGAATGAGATAGGAAGAAAATCAAGCAAGAAGAAAAAACAAGCAAAGTATATGGTTGGCCTGTGATGCCCTCAAAATTTACACTCGATTTAAGTCAGCATGTATGAAAAAAAAAGATACAAAAATGGCGAAAAAAATTAGATCACATAAAATGTTTATGTGCCAGAAACTTACAAAACTTCGCGAGTCGTAACTGGGCTCCTGCTAATACTTCCACGTGATACAAATTTTCGTACTATTCCACTATTTGAAGCAGAATTCAAAGCCTGCGATAGAGACATACCAGCAGGAATCGGTTTACGAATCAGAACTGGGCCTAAATAAAAATTACTTCAGGTGAATACTATATGCATAATTCTTAAACAAATATTTCCCAACCACTAACGAGTGATCATGCAGTCAATGTGCACAAATTGCCACAATAATCAATCATCATAACTTTGCGTACCTGATGGAGTATTTTGGCGAATAACCACAATTCGCTGAGGCTCCTTAACCGTATTCGCAGAATTTTGCCGCTCATAGTTATTCACAACTGCTGGACCTCCGTTGACATTACGAACAATAATAGACCTATTCCTGCCATCTACTGCTTTCGTAGTAGCAATAGTGCGCACTGCACGGTACACAGTCTGCCCATGCTCCTTAAATTATGGATTCAATGGGCTACGACCTGATTTCCACTATAAACCCAACAGTTACATTTATGAATGGACGCAGTAGCTGCGTTCTCGGTCCATCAGGCGTCTGGACTACCTGACGGAAAAGCTGCCCTCCCGTTGGACTGGCGGTATACACTTGCCTGAATTTGCACGATAAACGAAAGTTAAGAGATTGCAGGAAGAGTTCTTCATTGGACTTACCTGATCTGTTTTGGAGCTGTTGTAGTAGGTCCTTGTTTAAAAGTAGTGACCTGCCTAGTGGGAACATTCACAGGCTCTTCCCTCACCACATTCACTTCGGAAGCAAAAGCGGCCGGTGACACAGCCGAAGTTGAAGGCTGAGACAATTCTACTGAAAGGAAAACGAAGACATAAAAGCGTATGGGCGTCTGAAACTTTTATAACCGAAAATTACCGTGATTATCAGAAGGAAAAGTACCATCAGGTGCTCCATCCAGAAGTATATTCTCTTCACCTTCTTCCCTAGACTCACTTGCACTAGAGATAGTTGTCTTTGCAGTCAATGAGGACGTAGAGGGAGAGGGAGTGGCTTCATCAGTTGAGTTCCTGAACCCTTACTCAATCATCAGCAGATATTTTACATGATTACTTTTAAATCTTTCACCATCTTCATTTGTGATCACATTCAATTACCCTAAAAAGACGCTAGCAAACACTCCACAAGTAGATAAATTCCAAGACTAGTATGCAATGGCCGTCTTGAGACCACGCTCCACTTGATCGGTTACTATCGAAAAGGATCTCCTGGCGATACTACAGGACATATTTAATGTGCTCCAACTTTTCTTCGAAAGGAGATGTTTCTGCGAATTGAAGCGGCACACAAGTAGCACATCTTAGTGCAGAGCGTAAGGATAAAATGATGAAGAATCAATAAAGAATGATGAATAAGAAAAACGTTTGGATGGTGGAACACGAAGAATCGACACAACTCGCATATTTAAAAGGTAAAACAACAGGAAGGGAGTCCACCAAATTGCGTGTTACATAAGTCACGTTTTAGAGACCGAAATTGAAAGGGCAGGTGAAGAGCAAAAGAGAGATCGCACAAGTTTTACATATCTTAAGCCATAGGAAACCTTTTCATCGCTTAGGAGAGCCAGCCGCACTTTGCCGTTCACCCGTCACCGCTCTGGAAACAGTTCTCGGATTGATGCCTGATACCTCGGCCACAGCAAAGTTTAGGGGGCCATCAAACAGAAATGAGTCCGTAGTTCCGCAGTGAAAGAGTCCGAGAGCTCATGATCGAATGATTGTCAAAACTTCAATGTGGACCACCGAACTAGTGTTGGTTGTCTCAGTAAGTAAGAAAAGCAGATATTGCTTGAAAGACCTCCTACAAGTTTTGCGGCCACTGCAAGTATATGAGCTCCAAAATGTTTTTATGCCATGATTCGTGATTGCTAATCGTCAAAGGCAGTCAATGTTACATCAAAGTATCACTGGAGAAGAAAAAAGGACGTTCCCAAATGGAAAGCAATGCAAAAACTTCAAATGGTTTGAACGCCGCTGTTAAACGCAAGTACGAATATCCTCAACTCCGATTTCTTCCCCGCTGATCGAATTTCTGCCAATATTTCTACTACTTTTGAGGGAAAAACCAAATGATCATGCACAAAAGAGGGATAACAATATAAAAGAAAACAAACGGGTTTATCTACGTCAAAACATGATATATAAAAATGGTTTACCCTGTTGTAGAAACGGCCAGAGATTCTGATGGTGGTGGAGTGGCAGTAAGGAATTCTTCAAGACCGGCTTCACTCAGTGCGACTGATAGAAGGTCATCCATTCAAAAGTTAGGATTAATTATATTAGGTATCCTGAAATAAGAACAGTATCAATTGNGAATAGAAATTTTGGTTCCGCTGAAGAACGATAAAATTGGAACAGTGTTCGGATTCGGACCAAACACACAAAAGAAAACATTCTAGGCCGTGAGATAAGACACTGCAATTCTACATCAAGAAATCTTTCCCATTAACTAATTTGTGCCTTCATAAAGTAGAAGGCGATTTTTCTCTTTCTATTTCGAGACAAAGAGGTCTTGTCATGGCTTTACCACTACTTACACCGGTATAATAGACTTGTAAGTCCTAAAGTAAGAAGTAAAATGCAATCAACAATTATTATATCTTGACACGCATATTTTAGGATAATCGTGAACTAAACACAACACAGTGATTAATTTAGACATGAAAGCGATTGTCAGATAAAATTTTCAGTTTTGATCAAAAATCGCAAATATTAACTAAACTTCTAATAGTAAATAAGTAGCGATGACATTACCCAGCAAATAATGACAATATTGTCATCACTACTGATTAGAGGTTTATTCACTTGAAAGAGAAAGGATCTTAAAAATGTCCTGTAACAACCACATCCAGCAGTTTGCTTCGTTGAAGTCTAGGTTTTCTGAGCTAACGGTAACCACCCTTACCTATATTCAATGGTCGATACTGGTTTCAATTCAAAACTGGTAGGTGATCGTTCCACAGAACTGACAAAAGATACCCAGCCAGCATATGAACACAATGAACTACTGGAACTATTTGATATGAACCCTCGTCGAACGATTCGAAAAAATAGACACAAACTCAGAACTAGATGGGAAAATTGGTTCTTACAGCAGTACAGCTTTCGCTGTTAGACGAACAAGTGGTCGTGATGCTACACAACCGTGTGAGCCAACTTGTCCGCCCAAACGAGGCACATGCACTTGCTGCGACGTATATGTGACGGGTTTAGGATTTATGCACTCAGCTAGGGCTTCGACGCGAGAGAAAAAATACTGTCTGCGAAATTTTGCGTCTAATTCATTTTATCCAACGGTAACGTGTAAGAATTGAGTGATCGTACCGATTCTTTTGTTCTCTACAAACGACAGGTTACTAAGGAGGCTACTAAAATTTGAGCATGCAATCAAAGCCCTAAAATTGGAAAGGAGCGGTTGCAATACAGATATTCGAATAATCTCGAACAAAATGTTTGACATGGTTGTTTTCTTTGGATGAAAAATAGTTTTGCTGCGATAATGACTGGCGATGGAAAGTGGCCATGGTCATACGACCTTTAACGTAGAAAATTCACTTTTAGTTCCAAGGCACATATCAGCATTCCACAACAAAATGTTACAGATTTTCAGCACAACTTGCTTTCAGCAAAGCAACAAAGAATGATAACTGTAAAACAACGAATTTTCGACGACAAAAAAAACACGCGCTCCACCTGCCTCAATCAATAACCTAACAGCCTGAACCATAAATTCTTCAAAAAAAAAAAAAAAACAAAAAAAGAAAATTGTAGTGGAAAACGTTATATCATTCTTTAACATAACTTCAGTTCGGAACTTTTTTCCTCCCACCTTATCGCCGTACTTAGCGTCTCCTAGTTGGTAAAAATTATGTACCTCCTATTTTTGCTACATTGTTGAGTACACTATAATTAGGAGGTATATAATTTTTAATTTAATGTTGCACAATTTCGTATGGATGGCTTTCACCCCGAGTTTTACTACTACAATGCTACCATCTAGTTGTAAGAAAAAAGAGCAAAACAAGGTAATGTTATAGGAAACATAAGTTGGAGGAGTACCCTTTCATTTTTTCGCAAATAATGCAGAGGAAAAAAATCACCAAAAATTAACATGACCACCCAATCTGAGACGAAGAACTAAATGATGGTCATGAAAAGGTTCCTCTCCTCTTACCTATAAGCCCGACCTTCAGCCATTACTCCCTAAGGCGATAACCATTGTCATCTGAAAAGGGGAGGTCTAAGCAGAAAAGCGAAGCGTCCATTTCGAAAAACCCGTGCCGTTTCACTTTCAAGCCACCAGTTGACTAAGCGTGACGTAATATTTCACAGACCCTGCACTTTACGGGTTATTACGAAAGAATGATGCTCTTCGGCCAGCATTTGACCTTGAACGCTATGATTTCCTTTCTCGGCGCTTTTGCGGTGAAAGGGCGATGATAACGATTAGCCACCGATATTCAAACATAAACGTGATCTGATTAGGGAGAATAAACACTGATGCTTCCTCTCGCGCCGTACTTTTTTGCCCTACCTTCAATGCAGTAACCTTTACTATGACAGAAGAAAACCTCATTTGCGTGGCATGGGCCCAAGGTTAATGTTCTCCGACTGAAAAGTCGATTCAGAGAGAACAAGTTTGGAGCGGAGCTGGATGAGATGCATTGTCGACTCGACTCAACACCGTACAACACCTCCTTTAAATTGCCCTCAGAGCGCGACGTCTGTAAAATAAAAACGAACCTTTGTGTTTTTTTGTGTCGCTAACTATTAGAAAACACATAGATCTAGTTTTGAAGCAATGTTTCTCATGATTAATGTTAACTTTCTCCGCTAGCTGATGTGTACTGCTACAATGAATCGTAGTAACTGGAATGATGACAAATCATATCAGTAGAAATGAGCAAAAAATATGAAAACAGCCACCATTAGGCAAGGAATTCCATAAAGGAATCTATTAAAAAAGCATAAGATATGTTGTAGTTGCATGAAACCCACTTTTAGCATTACCTATCGAAATACAATTATGCGACAGTGTCAGGTTTTATGATCTGCGAGAAAAAGAAAAGAAATTTATCAACGGTATCAATCTTCAAACGCAACTTCCACAGCAATTTTAAAAGTAAGCTCCATATCGAACTTATTTTCAAAATTACTTTGGAAGCAACTTGATGGGGTCTTACAATATCAAATAATTCATTTACAGGATGAAGCACTTCACAAAATCAGGCCAAACTACTTTTGCCCGTCTGGTAGGGCTAGTCTTTTGGGAATACATACACACAGTCCCATTGTGATCATTCCTCCTTTTATGAATCAATAAACATGTTTTTGATGGGGAACGCTATCAGAGAAGTCATGTACGACAAACGGAATAAAGGAGATTAGCATACGATGGCTATGGTTTTGGTACAATTTCGAGTTTGACGAATGGCGCTGTATGATAAAGCAAGGTAATTCTGGTAACAATCGTGAAATAGCTTCACATGAATGAATGAATGAATGAATGAACCGTGCCAAATCGATTGGTGGGAGCGGTCGCGAATCGATTCACACGAGACGAGACGAGAAAAGTGAAAAATGGCGCTCCGCGAATATATGCGACGACAGCCATCTTTTCATTGCTGGAATACGTATGGACTCCCCGGAACACAGGGAGCGGCACCGCCCCCTGTCCCAGAACGACCGCCCTCGGCTGGTTACGTCTGTGCTACCGTCCACGATCAATACCCATAGTGATCTCCGATCGAGTGCCCGTACTTTAAATGCAAATCCGCCTTCCAAAGGTTTTGGGCCGGTTTGCGGTTGAATGGGATTGCCATGTTGCATTCGTAAATCCTTCTATGGAATTAGCCCTATGACTTTTGGCATTCTGCCACAACTCAAACTCAGCGACCCATACCAGTTTCATTGTAAGCAGTTCCCTCAAGTACAATCTGATGAGTAAAGCTTCCCACAGCCCACCCCAAAGTGCAACACGTGCATCCTGCACGGACGCCGCAACGCGGCAAATTTGAATCGCAGCCAGGTCAATCGACGCGGCGCCTCCTCGTTCAGGCGTCCCTGTATTGATACCTTTTCATTCCCTTGTGAACAGCTTTTACTCTTTTTTTTGTGTTACTCTACTCCAGAGTACTAGTAATTGTCTTTTTTGTGTCAGTTTTGTTCTTGGTAGTGATGTCCCCCATGGGCGAATGGCGGCTAACACATTTATAACATACTGCAAGAGAACGTGCGGTTTCTAATACACGGATGAATATTCGATTAACACAGCATGGGTGAAGGGAACAGTGTGATGGAATGTTAATGTACAGTGCCGTTTTACTTTAAGAAAAGAACCCAGCAACGGTTGGTAATAACAGTAACTTCCCAGTGCATGACGGGGATTTCTTTCCAGGGAACGCAACGCGTACTATTCATTACTTCAGGGCTAATCGCAAAAGCTAGGAACGCTCTCGTTGAATTTGTGCTTTCCCTACTTTCCTCCAACGGTCACAATGAAACGTATAATTCGCTAAGTGGGTTCCAAGTGGTACATAAATCATAACTCCCCTCTTTTCGCCCGTTGAGCGTTCAGTTCCGGAGAATGAATGCATGGAGTTTGAACCTCGGGGCAGCTGCATGAATCGATGTCGATTTAGCTGGTTTGACCAAAAGCTTTTTAGCTGCACAGAGTCCAACTTAATAGGGATAAACGATACGGTAACCTCGAACTAACTAATCCAACCGACAGCTTTCAATCGATATCGATTGCAGCTGTCAGTTCTTTTGCAGAGGACTGAAGAAGTAATCAAGCAGATTGTTGGGGGTGTAGTCGTCGTAGAAGATAAATCCCGTTCCGTCTACTCCTTCTATTCTATTCAGGCTAGTTATCGATATTCAATAAAATTATCGGTTTCTCGCAGTGGAACGAAAGAGTTTTTCTAACATTGATAGAAAAATAGGTTGTGTGTCGTAATTATCGCTTTTTGAATCAGAGGAATCATACCCAACTAAAACTGCTCCATGATACCTTTCAAGGGTCCCAGCCTATTATAATTCGAATAGCAAGTCATTCCATTCAGCCCATCAAACTTGGTATAACTTGTTATTTGACTTATAGAAAAGAGAGCCGTCGAAGGTATAATATCCATGATACAAAACCTAAACTGAAACTACCTAAGGTCGCAACCTTTTCACTGTTAGGGCAGGTCCTGCTATCTACCTTTCAGTGGAATCAAGCAAATTCAGTTTCTAGATTCAGGTTGTCAGGCTCTCAGGTTTGGCTATTGGGCGTCCTTCAAACGCTCAATAACCAAACCTCAGAGCCTAAGAGCCGATTGAAACAGAAAGCGCAGAAAAGGCATAGCTGACAACACTTGTCCACTTCTAGGTGATTTCCTATGTTCACACAGTGTCTAATGATGTCATAGTTATGTCATGTGTTTTTTTAAATATCTAACATTGTCTGAATAAATAGATACATAATTATATCAGAAATGTTGCCAATTGAGCATCCAAATAAAGGGTTTTTTGATTTCAACTGATGACCCTAATCCCTGTCAATGAAAGGGTTATTATACACTCAGTTCAGTTTAACTATGGCGTCTGTCTCCTGGCTCAGCTTAATCTCGATCAGACGCTTCTTCGCTCTAAAATCATCTCCTTTTCATAATTACATTCTTATTTACTATCTATTTTTTTCAAGGTGACGGATCCACAGCCTAACCATGAAGATTTTTTAGTTTTTCGGCTGGTCATTTTGGGTATGTGCCGATTCGTGCGATTCTGGGTGCGCGCGGCAAATTGCGCGGCGGAATCGGCGATTCGAACGGCTCTGACGCTTATTATTGGGGCACAAACTTGAAGTAGAATAGTTGGGTATGGTCAGGTGAGCTTACTAATCTACTCTACTTCGAGTTTGTGCTCCAATAGTAGGCATCAGAGTCGTTCGAATCATCACAAATTCCGCCGCACAATTTGCCGCGCGCACCCAGAAACGCACGAATCGTGCGTCCCCCGGTCATTTTCAATCATTTTGGGAATTGACGAGGCAGATTTCGATGGTAAATTTTAGAACGTTTCCTCATAATACTAAAATAACCCTATTCGGACCAACATCTCGATATATGCACAAGGTGAGTCACATTTAAGCTCGAACTACAGGTAGGACCGCTCAGTTGGTGCTCCCAGGAACCCGTTCGGGATCTGGCGGGGATGGGACACACTTCTCTAGAGGTGTAACTTTAAAGTAATCGTGACCCTGAAATGTAATTGCAGCCATTTCATTTACTGAGTGCGGGAGTTTTTGGGGAAAAGAAGTTGAGTGGGAGCTGTCTCTGCAGATGCCATTGCGATGTTTAACCCAATCAGGAATTACTTCGTTGTTTTCTTTCTAGCCAAATAATGATTACCATTGTAGGAGTCGTTTGAACACTGTTTGAAACTGTTGCTTTAAAAAACAGCGGAGGGACTGACTTATTTAGGAACGTTCATTTCATCCACGGCCTTCGTCGCTTTCAAGGAAATCTCAATAAAAGATAAATCTTGAGTCAATCGTTTCCGCATTTGGTCTTTTATTCGATCATGCCAATTGTAGGACGTGAATGATGCATATTTCACTGCTTCTGCAGATTCCATTACCCTTTAGTGGGACAAACGAGACTTTGCTTTGATCATTTCAGCCCACAGAAAAGGACTGGAGGCCTCTTTTCAGGAGAGAAGTTTTAGGTATTGTTAACACAGAGTGACTTTAGCAATGGCATACCTGGATCAGGATATACTGTACAGACTTGTAGAGTAATTCTTTTACAACCAAGCACAGACCGTAATCTTCTGGAGCTTTCACTTGCTGTAGGTCTTCTCTTTCCATTCGAGCAATAAGCTGAAAAAGGAAATCCATTTCAAGTAATCTCTTCTAGCCACTTAATTAACAGTTAGATACACGCTGACATCGTCGACGTATTTCTTGCATAGGAGGATTCATAAGTACGTCTGGGAAGGAAAGGAGATGGGACGACTCCTTTCCTGGTCTAATAAGGGCGACTTGTTCGGAGTGCAGCCAGTTATGCAATGAATTGGACACACCGAAGATATCCAGTGGCGTCACTTGGCCTGTTTTATCTTGTTGCTAACATGGTTTCAACATGTCTGTACCGATTAACGAGTTTCTTCACGTTAACAGATTCCCCATCGACTGGTTGAGACGCCCGCGTCCGAGGCTTGGTGGCTCATCGAAAGTTCGCGAACCAATTCACGAAACGTTTCCGCTCGATCCCAGGTCCCACAGGCTTAATCTAAGCTTGAGCTGCCGTCTGTTTTCACTTCGGAGTCGGGGTTTCCTCTCATAGAGTTTCAGACGTCATTGCTAGGAAAATCACGACGTTATAGATTAGATAAGAGCTTTGGTGACAAGAAGAGGGCAAGCAATAAGAATAGCTAAATGAATATTACCCAGACGTTATTCTGTGGTTTCTATTCTATTAGTATGCGCTACAGCAGTAAACCAGTTAGGGAAGCACGAGAATCAAAGCAGCTGAAGCTTGTAGTGCAGTCGTGTTCCGTGTGTGTAGCTTGGCGGTTCTCGGGCTAGCGAATTCTGCTTCTAGAAATGATTCCTAACGGGCGGTTTATGTTAGAAGCATAAAAAGAGGGCATAGAGTTGTTCTTCATTAGAGAGAACCTTCTGGCTGGCAGTATTATCAGTGCTCAGTTCAGTACATACAAGGAAAAGCAACTGAGCTACTCCATTGAATTGTACAGTTAGGTAAATACTCTGAAATTTCGTAAGACGCTGATTTCAGGAGCTTTTTCAGTTCTAGTTTCAGTTTTCTCTATCAGGATTCATTCATACCTTCCCAACATTGCTGCACATGCTTCGATATCGTGGATCATTGGATGGTCTACTGAATTGACTTTTTCAGTAAAGTTTGAGTGGATTCGAAGGAGCTGGAGTGGTTGTCAAAGAGCTAATACAGAAATTTTGTTGCGAACTGCAGGCAGCGTACTAGCCCGAAATGGTTGCGTTCACAGAGACAGGCTTCAGGGATGCTTGATCGAACCCGTTGAGAGTTCCTCTGAGGTCATTACATTCAGCTCTGATATCACCTCTAACAATTATATTATTTATCGGTATTGATCGGTAGTCCTAATTCGATTCGAAGATGAACTGGCCTAACTCGTCCACCTACCATTCAATAAAGTATCTGTATCTGGATCGGCCGAGTGCAAGCTGTGGAAACGAGGCAGCTAACAAGGAAACAAGGAAATGCCACTGCTCGTGGACTTCGCCTCACCATTTTGCTTCCAAGGCCCTTTACCTTCCTGAGAAATCCTCTACTTCGAGAAAATGAAGTTGGATGAAGGTACACAATTTTGCGCTGTAGTCAGGGCTTGGCATGGAAACGGTATTCTGTTGGTCGGTCCCTCTTCCGTGCCAACCACTTTGTCATAAGAGATCACCATCTCATTAATTCATTAATCCCGATGCCCCTCTTCTCTTTTGGCAACAATAGTCCTACCCTCCTGGCTCAGAACTGTTCACTCGCACTACTACGAGCCCGCAATACCAGCGTTCCATCTTTTTTTGTCCTTCCGTTTTTGGGGTTTGAAACCTAGGGTACAGCCGTACCTCTTAATGCTTTCCTGCTTTCATTTTCTCCCTCTTCATGCCTTAGTCGAAGAAGTACTATAGAACGCTAACTGGAACTATATGAAGTAATTGTGATCGTAATGTCTTTAGTGAATTTGCGAAGTCTTGACCGAGATAGCGCAACCATACTCGGTTCGCGTTCTAACATTGTCACTTTAGTCAGAGCCCGGAAATCAGGAATAATTGGGATTCGCCTCTAACGGCATTTCAGCTTTTAGTTCTTAGGCAAAAATATTTGAATGGTGTTGTAATTCACAGTGGTCCCAACTCATTTCAATGGAGTACGCATTGAGCCACCTTCAAACTGATTAGCAGTAGGTGATTTGTGGTTGACCTGAGGCACAACTTGAAGCCGATGGCGATTGAAAGCAGCATAGCTATAAAATGAGGCGAGTTACTTGTTGTGGTCAGGTGTTCGTCTTTCGTACTTAGTAGTTTTTGCACCGATAAGTACATAAGATTTTTCTTCTCCTAGGAATTTTTCAATGTTTTCTTGTTTACGTCATGGGTTCTCCTTCACAATCCTTCATGAGGGTGGATGTCAAGTATATTCCGTTTTCAGGCTCTGAAGACCGAAAAGTCAGCCGAATGAAGTTGCAGTATCTGATCGAGGCTTCATATATGTGTTCTGGGCATTTAACACTATTTTAAGATCCACTGAATCTCTAAAATAGTCACTTTGTCCATAACATTTATCAGAGGATCGTTCAAAAGATCCTAAGTACAGTTCTGGGTGCAGTTTCTCGAAACACAGGTCACTGTACACCATCCACAATGGGCCAGACTGACCTGTTTTGTTCCACTTTTGAAGCTGCTTTCATCCTCTGTTTCTAGTCAAAAGAGAGGGTAAGCGATTCCGTCCAACGCATGGGTAGACAGCTGTGAGACAGGTTGTACTGGTTTGACGGCATCACAGACTAGCACAATTTCGCTGCAACAATAGGCGAGGGGTACAATGCGCGTGTTTTCTCTCGTCCCCTATGTATGCCTACTTTTATGTTTGTGGTGCTTTTGTGACTACAGCAGGTAGTAGGGTCAAATTTTTGCAGGGTTTGGTAATCACAAGAATTGGATGACAAGGTTAGCCATCACCTGGTAGCCTCTTTGTTGCTATTCTAGTACTCCATTGCCTGAAGTGTTCTTTGGTGTAAGAGCTCACAGGCCTGCGGTTCAACGAGGAGCGTTTTTCAGCCGCTGAGTAAGTTCGAGAACCGTGAAAGTTAGTGCCAGCTTGTTCTATATGACTGTGCGACAACACTAAAAAGAAAAATTTTTGTTTTGTTATAGAGGGATTTTGCTTAGTCAGTGTCATTATGGCTTCTCGAATTGTTTTTTTTTTGTTTTTCAAACTCTAAAGCTATTTTACTCCCGTGCAGTCCTCCACTTCGAGTAATATTTAAACTTTTCTTACCAACAGTTTGGTGAGCCGTTTTTTCACCAGAAAAAGAGTCCATGCGATGAACGTTGTTCTCAATGCTTGGAAACCTTGTGAATTCGGGCAGTCGTGAATTCTGCAACTTCGACATTCTCGTAAGTGATACTTACTATCGTGCCATCAAATGCATCGCAGACTCGACTGTTACTCAGTCAGCAAAAAACACTTCCTGGCGTATCGAAAAACCCCCCTTTGCTTCTTCGAAGTGAAGTGAGACTTGGACATACGCGAATCGGAAGATGCGATGCACATTGTTGCCTTGTTTTAAAAAGTCAGACACTTTCATTCGCTTTGTCGCTAGCACAGGAGCAAGTTATTTTTCTTATTTCCGTGAATTTGATTAAAATTTAGTGAACTCGTTGTTGTGACTAGAATAGTGACAAACCAGAGAACTACTGAAACCAAAAATGGGATGCGGTCATCATGCTCTCTTTGTTTGCTAATTTCTCGCTGTATCTCGTTGACGGTTGTTCGAACTTGATGCTTTTGTTGAGAATTTTTCTCTTCCCTGCTAAATTTGCCTCTAATCCATCTTTCAGGTAGTGAAACATGCTAGGAAACGTGATAGCACGGAAACGAGGACGCAGAAAGAAGAGGAACTCTCTGGCACCTCAAAATGAACAATGTGCATCTCCTTGTAAACAAGAAGCACAATCATCAGCCGATACAAAGCCATGCCAAAATATTCAAAATCGTCGAAATAATCCGTAAGCTATTTACACAGCTTCATTAGCCGCATTCATAGTACAAGATGTACATGAGTCCGATCGACATGCGACGTATTGATTGAAGGCGTCGTCGATCAATACGGCGCATGTAGACTTCTTATCACCCATGTAGCTTTCCGCTGTACAGCGAATAGTTAGATAGTGATTTGGGTATGAAGAATTATCAGAAGTGTGAAGATTACTTTTCCCGAAGAAGGGTTCTAGCAGAGTGAAAGATCCGATTCTTTTGAAAGAAAAGATGAAGGAAGGAACATGACGACTTATTACGCGTTAATGAATAGCCGTTCGAGAGTCTCTGACGTGAGCATACTGGAGTAGTTCCCATTTTCAACGACGATGTCGACTTTTTAACGCTTGTGGCGTCCGCGTCGCCCTCGGAATGCGCTCATCGGATTTCCCGATGGAGATGTGGGGAAGGAGAGGATGGGAGGGGAGGGGGGTCTGCTCTTTTTCAACACCGTGCGCAGAGAAAGAGGTAGCTGATTTTACCTATGTCTAGAAAATTTTCTCAGTCAGAGGATATGGTTTTTTTGTAAGCCCTAGTAGGGGAGAAGCAACGGCGTGGGTGAGATGATTTCCTCGTGATCCAATTGACTCATTCATCCAGGTGCTCCTTCCTTCCTCAGGCTCGTTTTGAAAATCTATTTCTAAACTAAGAAATTTTTTTCCTAAGCACCATTATGGGCTCGCAACTCTTCTACCATCACTCCTCTGGGCTCTATGCCTAATGTGGAAATGTGTTGCTCCATCCACCCCCCCCCCCCGAATACATTTTCAACGGTCTCCGTTTGCATTCACTGTTTTGAGGTTGGTTGTTTGGTAATGAAACATGGATTAAGTTGTCAACCTGCCTACGTTATTTTCAGCTATGGTTTTCTTCCCCTTTTGTCAGGCTAATTCTTTTTAGGAGAAAAGCAGTACAAGATGTTTCCAATCACAAAATAACGGAGTTTTTTCCCGTTCGAAGAAGCTCTAGGAAGACTGGTAAACAACTCGAGGTTTGGTTTTTTTTAGTTATAAAGTGCACTTCATCCCCAGAATATGTACCTTCTTCAAAATTCATGAGTGGCTCTTTACAAAGGCTTTGAATGTTCTCCATAGGTTGGTTGGAACGAAAAAGGTCAATCATTCAGGAAGAAGAAAAGGGTGCACTACGGGATGCGATTTACAACATGACCAACGAAACTCTAGTTGAAGTCTATATGGACGAAAAGAAGGGACGCGGCATCCGAGCCGGCAAATCCTTCGTGAAGAACGAATTTGTCATCGAATACAAAGGTTTGTCATTTCATTTACACTACCTGAAGTAGCGCCATGCAGTTTATGGTCCGACAGGAAAGTCGTTTCCATCAGGTACTCTGTTTCCTACCCATTACTCCCTTTAAGAGTTGGTGAATACCGGAAAATCTGACTAAATCTCTCACTAATCACCTATAACTTCCTTTTCTCCACATTGAACCCCGCACTCCGATACCTTTTACCTTGTCTTTTCTGTGGGTGCTTTTATAATGAGTGGACTGCAAATGAACGAAGTCAGATTGAAGCCCCGTTAATTGAGTTCATACAATTTCGAAGTTCTTGGGTTATGTTTCAGTTTTAAAGATAAGTGCTGAAAAGGGCGCTGAACTGTAGAAATGCGGCGCTTTTTTGGCATCAGTAATAACTCTTGCAGCTGGCGCGTATATGAGGGCACTATTCATTTCAGCTGTAATATTTGGCTTGTACTGTAGATTGAGTCTGAATGTTGCTCTCCGTTTTTCTCAGAAATGGAAGTGGGGTCCCCGGATAAATGATGTTGTTCTCCAGACCTGTTATAATGCTAGGGAACGCTTAAAAGAATGTCCTGACGTCGATGGTAGCATCTATCCCAAGCGGTGGCCTTGAGGGGTTCAAGGGCATCATGTAAAATGCTCAGCCACTTTTTTGCACTAAATTTTTAATACCCGTTCGTTGAAAGTGGTCCAGCATGCTCAGTTCATCGTTGTTGAATTGCGACTGGTTTTCAACGAATTCAAGAATTATCATATCTTTCCATCAAACATTGGGTCTCCTGCTCTCCGGCTACTGCTTAGAATGGCTTTGAACTCGGTTATCGCACACTGTGCAAGTCCCATTTTGAAAAGTTACTTTGGCTACAACTTCTTTCAAAGCAGTTCGTTCTCGGAAAGCTTTTTTGTCCACCGAGTAAAAGGTGGGGTTTCATGTTAGTTGGTTTACCGACAAGTCTGTAGCAGACATGAAACTAACCGACCTGCTAAGGAATACAGGAACTCATTCCATGCAATCACGCACCTATTGGTCTTTTTCTAAATGGCATCTTTCATAGTCCACGACCGGTCGCGCGACCAGTCGCCGGTCGCTAGCGACCGGCGACTAGTCGCGCGATCGATCGCGCGACTGGTCGCGCGATCGGTCGTGGACTATGAAAGATGCCATTAAAATGCTCAGCAGTGTATGTATATAAATAATTATTTCGTTGTATAATGATTCCACCCATATTTCCTAACACGCTCGTCGTTTCACGGTTACCTTTCGAGGTGTGCAGAGTATTTCTTCTCGTCAACTTTTTCATTCTGTCAATGAAGTTTCTGTTAGAAGAAAACTCACAAAGTAACCCTTGTTCCAGGTGACATAATGGATTATACTTCGGCAAAAATTCGTGAGGAAGAGTACGCGAAAGACCCGTCCATTGGTTCCTACATGTATTTTTTCAAATACAAGAGTAAGAGATGGTGTGTGGATGCAACGAAGGAGTCCATCTACAAAGGTCGTCTTATTAATCACAGTGCATTGCGTCCCAATCTGCGAACCAAGGTTAGTTCCAAGATTCTTTCTCACAATCAGATTTTTCAATTAACTATAAAGTATGTCTACTTATTTTGTTTTATTTTGCAGCTCACCTTATTCACTGTTTCACCGATTTTTCTATAAATTCTAAAATCTGACTTCAGCTCTTAGCGTGCCGGTTGAGTATTTTTAACCAGCCCCATAGCGAGACGACCAACGTGACTCTTTTCCATTCATTCCTATCTTCTGTTAAGGCTGATGTCTTTAAAACTTTCCTCTTCATTGGTATACAAATTTTAGGTGGTGGAATTCGAAGACGGTCTTCATCTAATCTTGGTAGCGAAACGTGACATTGATGAAGCCGAAGAGCTTCTGTACGATTATGGGGATCGCACACCAGAAACTGTAGCCAGAAATCCTTGGCTTGTGAATTCGTAGCTTCAATGTGAGCTCATAATTAAAATTTGAACTCGATCTTTCTCACCTTCGCAATTTTACTTGTTTTGCTTTCAATAGGGCAGTGTTTTCATTCCATTTTTATTGCCGTTATGCATAGTTGTGGTGCTCTGGGAACGAGCTTTTAGTAACTTCTTAGGGAGTCTTTCTGCTTTCCGATGAAAACCAGGTAAAATTCGATTTGCGGTGTTCTTGATGCTTACGGTCTATTTGCAGGATTTGTGTTACTGTGTTTTTAAGGTAGCCGTGCAAAAAGAATTCAGTTTGCTGTTTTGATTGGATTTTTTATATTCCCGGGGTCGTTTCCGCATAAAATGTTCGGATAAACCGTGCCGCGCTTTCTCCTGTCAAGTAGCATAACCAATCTATCAACTATCACGATGAGCAAGAGTTTTTGCCGTTGCACATTGACTGTCTGTCTGTTCTGTTCTTCGTTCTCTCTTTTTTCCTTCGGACTGAACTAGATCTCCCATAACCACTTTAACTCGCATGTAAACTATTCTATTTTTCATAAAGTCGATTATTTAATATTTCTCACTGTATATTATGTTCTTTAATTCCTAACCATTTGTAAAATGAGTCGAACTATTTTCTTTTTGCAAGAGGCTTGTTTGTATATACTTAACACGCAATTGATTGTGCTCTTGATAAAACTACGGCTCAATCTGTAAATACAGCAACGAATTCGCTTCCTAGCGAGGTCTACTTATAAATCTGCGGCGAAAAATAAGCGGTATTTGCTCAACGATAACGTTTTAGGTGGTGAATGCAACAGATTCTGCATGTTGTCGTCGTTGGATTTCACCACAAGAAAGGATGTCAGGTGTGTTGCCACACTTTGATCGCGACCCCTGGAGTTTAGCAACAGTTCCTGGCATTATCGAAAGCCACCAGGGTTAATATGCGCGCATCCTGCGCGAGTAATCCTAAAGAAACTGTTTGAAATAAGGCTATCGGAGTGTTCTGCAGTTGTAATGCAGTTGTAAGCGGAATCCCCTACTCCAGTTATGCGAACGAAAAGGTGCAGTTTTAGACAAAATCGATGATTCTTTAGGGTTCCCAGTGGGTTGCTGGTTCTTGTAAAGGTAGCGCCACTGCGAACCGGGTCCTTAGGTCGTATTTCGCCCAGATAATACAACCGTTGATTGGTGCCACGTTGGTTTAGAATTAATTCTTGATGAGTGTATGTTGAAATGGAGTTGAATCCTCAGAGAATGAGCAGTACAGAGACTTCATATAATATTTCACCTTTGGATCAGCTCCGTGATAGTGCCTACTGCAGTGAACAAAGTAGTCATTGCTGAAGGGATTGGTTTACTCTTCACAGCAATATCAGTTCGATAGCCTGTCATGGAAGGAATAGTGATCCGGCGTGATTTGGTGCAGCGAGGTTTTAAGCGGCCATGCCGTCTTCAATAGCTACCCTCTAGATTTTTCCTTGTTCCTCTTATCCCTCTGCTGTCTATTACATATCTTGAACGTCGTCATGGATTGATGTTAACCTGATTGAGTAGAGATAAAGCAAGCTCATGTTATCTTCGGAAACCAATAAGTCCATGAGGGATCAAATACCTCCCTTCTAGGTGTTGCCGAGAATTTTTTTCTTGGAGATCCAAAGTGGTTCTCTACTCTGATTTCTCTATTGATTAGACGTTTAGAGCACGAGTTTTAGCATATCTTTTCTGGTGTGGTGGCGAGATAAACATATTTTTAAGGTTGAGTTCTCATATCCAAAACTGAATGGAAATGGGGAGGGAGGGCTGCCTGATGAATGGGTACACCTCCCGTCGCTTGCTCTTCCTGATGGAGCTCATAATACAACAGATGGTACGATTGATTATTTTTATTGGTCAGATGAAATCCTACCCAACCTTTCAACAGCTCCCTTGATGAGAACAATCGCGGACCTTGCTGTTTCAGATGTGATCTTCTTTGTTCTTCCATCAAGAGACAACCCACAAGAAGCTGTATTCGGGATTTCTTGCTATCGTCAAATTCCTGCTAGTGTAAGGTTTCAAACAGTATGATTGCCTTGCTAAAGTTGGTGATGTAAAGAGGGAGTACAAAAGCGAGCTTATCTTGGCTCCCGTTCTAATCAGTAAGTACGGGGCATTCTCTTCTAGCAGTGCAAGACTCATATTCAAAGAGTTTTTAAAACGTTATCTAGCGTTGATTGCTGAATGCACTGTTTGGTCACTAACTCATTGATGCCATTCTTTTTTTTCGTGTGTGAAGCTGGAGCCAAAATGCATACGTGAGCATTTTGGTCCCAGTGCACGTCTCTAATGATCCATGGATCCATAATTTGGGCTCGAGTTAACGCGGTAATAGCTGCTCCGTCCATCTAGGTTTTTTATGCTCCACTTGGGTGCGAGCAAAGCGATGGAAGAAATTACATGTTACTCAAGTGGTGGTTCCGGCAGTAGTTTCCGACACTTTCGCTTTTGCTTGAGGTTGTTAGGAGTGGGATAAGCCAAAATGGCACATTGTCAGGGCCAAGACCAGACAATTGTGCAGGCATAGAAGAAGCATAGGAAAATGAATTACTGATTCATTTCTTAGCAGGCCATAATAATACTTTAAAACGCTTTGTCTGGTTGTGTTGGGGTAGGTTATTAAACTGGACATTAAGGGAAAAAAATGGTGGAAAGAGTTCAATCAAGCTCGAGGCTGATAGATTAGCCAAGTTTGTGGTGTGGGAGATGAAATTTGTTGGGGCGCACTCACTCGCTGAGTGCCGCGCCTGCGTGCAACAAATTAGGCTTTCTCCGAGTCAAAATCCTTTAATCGATTTCCAGCCCAAGTTTCTGAAAGAAATTGGTAAAGAACCTGCTGTTTCACGAGAAAGGTGGACCGTATTGATCTTCATTTAGGAATATCTCGCATGGACGGCGCCCTTAACAAAAAAACTCAACTAGGTTCTCAAACAGCCTTAATGTCATGAAAAAAAGATAAGGAATTCAGCAATTCTCGAAGCGAGCTGGGGCACCCGAACACCTTCCTGCTCCATGATGTTTGTAGTAGTACTAATTTTTGGTATTTATTGTGAAGCTTTACAACTGAGTTTCAGAACGCCTGCAAACTAAAAAAAATGTGAAGGATAGATAGCAGTCAGAGCGATTATGCGAATAGCGTATACCTCCACTTTATGAAGGTCATATTCATAATCTTGACGTGAAAGTGTTAGGATTGTATATAACAGTAGCTGTAAATTATAATTATTGCCATTATTTTTGTTATTATTATTATTATTATTATTATTATTATTATTATTATTATTATTATTATTATCATTATTATCATTATCATTATTATCATTATTATTATTATTATTATCATTATTATTATTATTATTTTGACTTGATGTTTTGTTAGCTGGTGTTATACGCCGCGTACGGCGAATCTGATCCAAAAGTCTCGCAAGGATAGCGATTTGTGGGGAACACCTCGGCCTCGGAGGAACTTACACTAAGCATACGAGGGGAAGCGGGGTCTCGGTAGTGTAAGGGATAAAAAGCCCGATGCTTGAGCAGCACTTATACGGGTTCGAGTCTCGTCCGGGGCCGAAGGCCCACAAATCGCCGTCCTTGTTAGATTACTATTATTGTTTTGTTATTGTTCCTTTATAATTACTACTCTTACTATTACTATTGCCAATTTGACATATACGAAGTGATAATATCGATACGTATCGATTGAATGGATCCTTTATCGTTTTTTTTAGGATCTGGTTGCAAAATCTGATGATGTCACAAGAAGTACTGTCCAAAAAAGCGTCTGCGTACTGTCGCGAGCTCCGCTTTTCGGAGCTTTGAAAGCAAAGCTGGAACTCATTACGCGTGCATATTTCGAAGAACGTGATTTTAGAAAGGTATAATTTCAGCAATTCAGTAAAGTAGGACTGTTTTTGTACAAGTTTGTTCTCTCAGGTCGAGGTTCTCTCACAAATGTACTCGAACTTGTGTGATATGTTCAATGGAGAAGCCGTCGATGGTCAAGCGGCCAGCATAGGTACGAAGAATTCACATGAGGTTATACTTCATTTCTTATCGTTACCTTTCAGATATCTCGGTACAGGACCTGTTCACCAGATTCCGTCACCGAGCACTCATATTGTTCAAGTTATTATTACTAGAGAGAAAGGTCAGATTTCTTTTGAAGCGTTTTGCGAGATATTGATTGCAGTTGAAAAAAAAGTCGGCCCTTCGTCAAACTCGTTCAATCACTTTCTCAAAAAACTGGAGGCTTAGGAAGTCTCAAATTTGTCGTAGTCTGGCTTAGTCACGACTTTCGAATTCCCGTAGCTCGTGACTACAGCGATTGTTCGTATGTTGCTGCGCGCTTCCTGTTAAAAGCCAAGATATAGGATTAAAGGCTTCGTGTTCAGGTCGTTTTCAACATATCTCCTGCCCAGCTTCTTGGAACTACTATGCTAGCCCTTATTTCTTTATATCCGAGTACAGTTTCTATTGTTTCTTTTTATGAATTCAGGCATTTGAATGAATAAGCGGCGAAAATTGCGTTACTGTTACAGAAATGCTTGAGGAAGGGCTTCGATACTGTACATCGCCCTGCACTCATCCTGAAACAACAGAAACCACTTCCCAGGCTACAGAAGAAGATGAGAATGAAGGTATATTTTATTTGTTTTCGATTTTCTCTATCGTTTTTATCGGCAAATAGCTCAAAAACGGGGGTTCTGAAGCTACATTTGCAGATCTTGGTGATGAGATTGTAATTCCTCCATCTAAGGCGATTCTTGATGATGATCCATTTACAAAAAAGGACAGTTTCGGTTTTCCGTTAAGTATATTCACCAACGTAAGTGGTTTCCATGATGCGTGATATTTCTTTTATTCTTGTTGATACTTTACATTCTGATAGTTTGATAATTTGAAGTGATATAAGTTTTAGGGTAACTTGTTTCATCCTTACCTTTCAATCTCTTACCTGGATATGATTCGATCCAAGTCCGTGCGCGGCTTCGCTATTGGCGCTACGAATGCACTTTTTGTCACGAAAAGAGATCTTATCGATGCCATTGTAACGGTAAATCCTTGTTTCTACTCATCCTGCATTCTAATTGATGTGGTACTTTTAAATACTTTATTGATTGGAGATATCAAAGATGATATGACTCAAATGGCAGGGTGGGGATAGTGTATTGCCATAACTCGGTATTTAGTATTTAATCCCGGTAAATCAAGGGTCGGTCAACCGGTACTAGGCTTGTTCGGGATAACAAAATCGCTCCGTTTTAATCGTTCTTCCCGCAGGTTATTGAACAAGCCACCTAGAATTCGAACTCTATCACGATTTTGGATGATACTATTCCAAAAACTGAGCTGTTCAACCTCAGAAGGCTCAATTTCTAGGCTCTTCTAAAGTTGTATAGCCTAACACCATTCCGTAATTCTTTTATGTTTTTAAATTGACGCCCAAGACATCGGACAAATTGAATTTGTGGACAGTAATCTGAAGCGCGAAGTGTCTCTGACCTCGGCCGATCTTCGGTTTGGTGACTACATTCTTCGAAGTATAGAAGAGAATAAGAAGTCGAGTGCAGGCGAGTTTCCTGACAGGTCTGAGAGTTGTTACTTTTATAAAGTGTCCCGTTTGCAGTTTTCGAAGGAAATGATGAATGGCTACGGCTGCGCATGCGCGAATACCTTCTAGCGATGGCAGCGAGCTCGCGATCAGATCTTGCAGTCGCCGTGGCTGATTATGGTGCCCCCTTCATTCATAGTTGGAGATTTACAAGGTTCATGGTGAAGTTCCTGTAATCACAAGTTGTTTTTTTATATGCGTTCTTCAGGAACTATCGGATTTGGATGTTGGGACAGCATGAGGATCTGAGCGGTGTTGCTCCAGGGTAAGTTTGCTACAGCGAAATATCGACAAACCATCCATTTTTCTCAATTGCAGGCATGCTTTTGCTGGGCAGTTGGGTGTGTATGATGTTCTGCTGAGAGTTGAGCATACAGTTAGTGGGTCTGAAGGAGCTCGACGAGCTCTTAGTGCGATTACTTCGACTGGAAAAAATATCGGTGAGTTTTGTTGTTGTGTTCAAATAGTAGAACCTGTGTGTTCAATTTCGGCATTTGGATGAATACATTCCCCTATACTCTATTTCTTTTTTCGTTTCGGTTTTCGTGATCAATTATTTTTTCGCTTTCGTCTAAGTATGCTTTAAAACAGCGTGAAGCACACAATATTGGTGTGCATTGTTTACACGCATTGGTGTATTTCTTACTTTCTCTTCTATCTTTACTCTTATTCCATTGCCAGTTTTTGATATTCTCTTTTGTCTTCGCATTTGCTAAAAGTTTTTTTTCTGCTAAAAATCTCGAAAGGCATGGGGATCATGGGGATGTGAGCGCTAGAACCAATATTTTGCTTTGTATATTCTACTTTACCACTTCAGCAGACTTAATTTATTCGAAATTTTACAGTGTAGAAAAATGGGACGTTTCTCTGTGCTACGAGAAGCAAAACTGCGTGGGCTAAGATTTTTCCTCTCCTTTTTTTCAAAACTTTTATTACCTGGATTTTAGAATTATTCCCATGTATTCTACATTTTCAGTCTCAGAGCTGTCGGCGTCCTGTTTTAATGTATGACAACTTAAGGTGAGACTGGACAAAAAGTGCGACAGAGTTTCACAACTTGGTTCAAGGGTGGTGTGCAAAATGCTGAAGAAGCAACAGAGTCCCCAGAATCCTCAGTAAGTCTTATCTTCCTTATCTTCCAAAACCAAGAACAATGATCAACTTTTTTGAAAAAAAAATTAAATGAATTAGTGGCATGCTTTTTGTGATGCATGGCTATTTTGATATCTTTCAGCAATATTAAAAAATAATCTTTTTCCTAACCCTTAGGCTACCGCGCAAGTTTTGCCTTGTCTATCACGCGGTTCCAAGCGCTGTTTTCGTGGTGTGCGTGTGTCGGACGATGCCATCGCTCAAGGTTTCTCATTTTGTCATTGATCAAAATTTCCGAGTTCATCCCCTTTTGCTATAGGTTTTTAAAATGAACTAATTATGAGATATGGAACCGACGTGGTCTAAATATTTTGAATACCTTCATGCAAACGCACGAACTTCTGCGCTACTTTACTTGTGAACTTCTAGACACAATATGAACTCAAAGTAGTTTATAATGATTATTCTGTTATTACTCTATTGACAAATTGATGAAAGCATTTAGAAGGCGTAGCTTTTTCAAGTAATAGCAATATTGCCAGAAAAATATTAATCTCTGCCGCAATAGAAGCTTGTTAATGAGAAATCATGCAAATCACGAAAAATATGTATCACTCTGAACTGGTGAAGAAATGAAAAGAAAATAGCAAAGATCAGATTAATCCTCTGCTGACTGGAAATATTGACCAACAGATTGTTCAAAAAGTTACCGATCTATTGTAATATTGAATTTCATGAACTGGAAGGAGACACTTCTGGGCAAAATGACAGAAGAGCTACGTCTTCGTGGATCAATGGCTCTGAGCGAGAGCAACTAGCCAATAAGGTAAAAAGATCTATAACTTGGAAGTCTTGCTTCGATTTAATGACATCAAATACTCATAGGATTCGAAGACAAAATTTCTAGGTAAAAAGCATATCATCATGGATACGAGGTACGCAGCGGAATGAAGAAGCGGGTTCTACTAGTCAATCTCCATCCGAAGAATCTTCACGATAATCTCATAACATTGTTGAAATGGGACCTTTTTATCTTCACACCTTTCTTAGTTATTCTATTGTTTGTCGATCTCAATTATATCACATTTATGTACGACATTCGAGTGAAAATCTTGTTATTTTCTTAATTTCCTTATTTGGATATGTTCTTTACTTTCACAGATTTTTATGTACTTCGTTATTTGTCAGGATTGTAACTAATCAAATCACGTGTTAACATTGCCGTGGTAGTCAGCCCAACAAATCTGAATAGGTGTTTTCCACCAATGTAACTCGTAACTAAACGTGCGTTTCAACATAAGTGGCCAACTTTTTTCTTTCACAAATGCACTGTTCTTTGACTATCTGTGTTCCTCGACAATGATCCTGAGCAAAAAATAAATAATTTTATTTCTGCAATTTATATTACATGTCTACTACAATTTCAATGGATAGAACCGTTCTGGCAGTGGTATTTCATCTCTGCTAAATTCCTAATTAAGGAGACCTGTAAAAAATGCTTCAAGGAATTAGCTTTTGGGAATCTGAAACTACAGTTAGAACTTTTTGTTCAGAATTACTTTGTATAAAAGAATGCAATAACCGAATGAAGTGAGGTATACGTAAGGCTGATGAATGTCGATTAAGTTCAAGCAATGACTGCACCGGTGCAAGTAAGTCGCAACTATATATTCAAATATTTTACATTCCGGAATACTTAGGCCCTTCTCCTCCCTCCGGTGTTACCCAATTGATATTCTGAGTGGGATCCTTGATATCACAAGTTTTGCAATGGATACAATTTGCAGCATTGATTTGTAAGCGCATTTCTGACGGATTGTTTTCTTGAGGAACATACTCATAGACGCCTGGAAGAAGTAAGTCAAGATAAGTAATTATACAAGTGCACTATAAAGAGAAAGTCAGTTGAATTTTAAAACCAACTAACCAGCAGGGCAAAATCGTTGTTCGGGACCGTCATATATTTTCAAATTAATTTTCTCTGGAACCTCATCATTTTTGAGCGTAAGGTGAGCGGGTTGGTTTTCTTCGTGAATTGTTCCGGTAAGCGATACAGATGATAACAAATCAAATGTGATTTTGTTGTCGGGTTTTGGATACTCTATTGGCTAAAAGGACTTTACTAAAGGCATTATTCATAGGATGATGAAGGCTAAATGAACGTTGTTTACCTTACACTCCTCCTTCTTCTTGAGCTTTTCATTATCCTTCTTACCATGATGGAGTGTCCAAGGTTCTTTGCCCCGTCCCAACACATAAAACATACCGGAGTACATCAAACCGCCCAACCAGCCTGCGATAGAAATTTGATGGGATGATAGAAATAAGAGCAGAAGAAATAACTAAAACTATTACCCATTCCGGTGTTGAAAGAGGGACGTATATTACGAGTTGCCTTCAGTTCCTTATAAACGTAGCTGTTCTCAAAGGCTTCCGTGTAAGTGCTGGGTGTGATACCTGAAAGTGACGGGATAAAATGAGCGAGGACGGTGACGCCCATATTACTGACGCACTTAATAAACACTACAACAGATTTTACTACTTTGTGGTATAATTATTCTCAAGAAAAATTAGATGTTTTCTGATTGTCAGAATCACGTAGACGAAAAAAACAAAATATGCTAATCCAGTACGAGGAATACTATAATGTGAGAGACTGGCAACGTTTGAGCTTTGCTCACTTGTATTCGAGATTGTATGCGCTTCCGGATGGGGGTTATTAATGGAAGTGGCAAAACTATGGCGTAAAAGAGAGAATAATAAAAGGATCTGTATAAAAACTTTGCATGAAACCTACACGAAACTTCCTCCTTGATTTCTGGGTAGATAGAATCGGCGGCCAACATTCCAGTTTTCATAGCAACGTGCACTCCTTTTAACTTTGCAACATTCAACGTGCTAGCAGTACAACCAACAAGACAACCACCTAAAAAACAAGACAAAACAGATGTTACTTGTATGTAGGAAGTCGTGCAGTAATCTGAGTCTTGTAAAACAACCCGGATCGCAAGGCTACTAGGAGGTTCTTTGTTGTTGAATGACACCGTTCTCATTAATATTTAGCTATGATTAAGGGTTCTCTGTAGTGTCGGTTTTTTGCTTGTTAAATTGTCTAGAAAAAGGACGTTTTGAACTAGTTGATTAGAAAATAAGATTTCACCGCTTCAAATAAAAATCAATGAGTATAAGGGACGAGATTATAAGCAATTTTGTTTGAAACCTATACGAAGTAGTTAAGGAACTAACCAGGGAACGTTAATTTCGGTACGGTCTGGAATCCTCCTTCATTTAGAGCGCGCGCACCATATCCCAACCTTTTGCCTCCTTCGAAGTGTTTTCGAATCGATGGATGAGTCTTCCATCTTTGGAACTCCTAATCGGTCTTTTTCTGAGTACAATCCTCCAGGAAGTTGGAAACGTTAAATGAAAAAGGGCACTGCTACTTACGGAAGTTCTTTTACCTGGAAAGGATTGATATACGTGTTCTTATAGTCCAGGGCAACCACGAAACCGACTTGAGCCAGGGGCAGTCCCTCGTCAGCGATATGGTATATGAATGAGCCGCCGTACTGGTCCATCGCCTAAAGCCTATTGAAATGATGGCTATAAATTCAGTCCCGTTATGATCAATAGCAATATCTTTTGTAAGTTTTAATTAGACATCCCATTAACACTTAACAAATTCATTGATCTTTCGAAAAATGATCGAGATTTTTTAGCAAACAAATGAGCATCATTCAAAGTAGAGGGACAAAGCCAACTCTTGCAAATGAGGGCATCTCATGATGAAAATAAATCATGATCAAACTTGCCAATGGCCATCCCATGGTGTGCTCAATGTAGCCTGGCTTATGCTTTTCTGGATCTAACTCCCATAATTCCTTGAATCCAATACCAAAGGACATTGGATGTTTAACCAGTTTGAACTTCTCCAGAATCTGAAAATCCAGCAAATTAAATCGTTGTTTACGACATAAATTGACATTTCGTTTTCTCGGAAAAGCAGAAACTAGAAATAAGCAAAATTTTAAAGAACGTTCTGGAAACAGATAAGCAGCTTGAATTAGCTTCAGAGTCGTAGTTATATGGGTTTTAGTCAATCCTATTCAATGTAGTGTCTCTAAAACTTCCATTCAATCCAGGAAGGGTATGTAGCTTCACCGAATCAAGCGAATATTTTAAAGAATCAAAGAAGTCGCATCAATCTGACCATAATTTATAACGGACAAAAGTGACCGTATCTCGAACAAAAGAGAAAACATTCGAAGCCTGCGAAACTCTTTTTGGAACTTCTGAGTCACGGAAAACTCTCATTTTACTGTTTCTTGAAACATCCGGGTTGCCCAAAGTCAGCAAACCCCTGTATTATAAAGAAACCTTACTTGTTTGGTAAGATGACCACGGCACCCTTCCGCGAATATCGTACACTTCCCATGCAGCTCCATTCCCCGAGCAAAGCTCTCCTTCAAATAGAGACAGTGAGAGCCAGGGATTTCAATGCAAACGGTAATTATTACCTTTGGAGACCCATCCTTGGCAATACCAACATCATTTGTGGCTATTCCTTTCACGCTACCGTCTTCGTTGTAAAGTACCTTAGCAATACTTTGTAATCACTAAGTCTCTACAAAAGATTTATAGAGAAAAACCTCAGAAGCGGCTACGCCAGGCCAGATTTCGACACCTGCAGCCTCCGCTTGTTCTCCTAACCATCGCACAAGGTTACCAAGACGAACAATATAATTACCTAGGCGAAAAAACCAATCAATCGACTCCAAAACCAACTGAAATAGGATAAAATACCGTGGTTGTAGAGGGGCATGCCAGGAAACATCGGAATCGGGATGCGTCTGTTTTTCGTAAGAAGAGCCACGGATTCTGACTAAACTAAGTAGTATTACTTGTACATGAAGATTGACATAAACCTCCACTTTTACACAAGACCTACCGTGACTTGTTGAAAAACGGGAGCTCCCATCTCTTTCCAGTTAGGGAACAGTTCGTCGAGTGCCTTAGTCTCAATCACAGCTCCCGAAAGAATGTGAGCGCCTACTTCGGGAGCTTTTTCTACCACACAAACTCTCACATCTGCAAATATAAGAAATATGTGATATGCAGTTATATTCAGAAAGAAAATGAAAATGCAAAAACTGGTTAAACAGGTTCATTGAAACAGATTCATTAACACTCTGGGAAATTACCTTTTCCATCTTTCTCCGCAAGTTGTTTCAGTCGAATTGCAGCGGACATTCCACTTGGTCCTCCACCGACTATAACTACATCGTACTGATCGCTTTCTCTGTTCATATCGATGTCCTTCCATCTTGGGTCCTTAGCCCTGTCCTGTAGTTTGGAAGTTAAGAGATTTTGTACTGTGAAGGGGGTTTGGAGCAGTTTGCATGCCATCGAACCGATTTAAAAATCGAAAAGTTAAATCTACTAGTCTCACTCGCCCCGCGCCTGCGTGACGAGCTACAAAAACCTGCGCCACATGCGTTGTACCACAACAAGGCTGTTCTTTTTGTACCAAACAAGGCGCATATTCTGTGGTGGTACTCAAATTCCTACCGTAATAGTAACCGTCAAACAATCGCTAAAATAACGTTGTTTCAAAAAAAGAGATGTGTAGTCCGTGACTATCCCACGACCATTACCTGTTATTTCACGACTGATAGTCAAAGAATGCAGGAATGCAGGATGGGTGTACGTTGGGTTTGTGGCCCTAGAATAAAATGGCATTCTACTGGCTGTCCGGTTGCCCTCCAGAGAGCAAAATAGAGCAATGGAAGTCTGGCACAAGGTCTTACTGGGTTTTCATGGATAATTTATCCTTGTGCGTTCAAATGTTTAAGTTCTTGAGTGGTTTTACCTGGATCAAAAATTAGTGGCTTTTCTTATGGTGAGACACGATTTTGGAAACTGATCATGAAGCAAATTTCAACATTGGGATGTATGGGAATTACTGATGTTCTTAGAGCACATCGGAAAAGCAGCACTAAGTAAGTAGGAAGGAGCTACACAAATGATCCAGGAGAAAGCGTAAGCGGATATAGAGTGGCACAAAGGTTTCAGGGATTCTTCAAGTGGTTCCTCTGCCTTCCGAACTTTTTTGAGGGATAGGAACTGGTAGACACACTGCGTTCAGCTGCCATTTAGGGATAAAGGCAGCACTCATTTTTAAACTGTTAGAAAACGATAGGAAGAGCAAATAGGAGTGAAAGCTGAGAAACTAAGGCAAGAAGATTAGGATTAGTGAGATCTTGAACTAAGGCAAGAAAAGTCAGACTAGTGAAACCCCATGCAAAAGTCTCAAGCGGTCAGGGGTGGGAAAGACATAGTCGAGATAAAGGAAAACTTGAAACTCCCTTGCTAAAATTTTAGGCTCATATTCCACCCGTATTGATTTCAAGTCTGAAAGGGTAAGAAAACGCCTAGGTTTTCAAATATTTCAGAAAAAAACCGAGTAAAAGTCCCCACATGGGAGAACGAACCTTGATAGTGTAGTGGGTCGTGGTCCAGTGGCCATTGACGACGTGTCTGACCGGATTTGTCCACCGTAACAGCTGCGTCGTGGAAAGCCGCATTCTGACTCGTTATAACAGGTTACAACGCACCTAAATTGACAGTACAGTTCACTTTCCAGTTTTGGTCCTCCGAAGGGCAACGGTGACGTTCCGAGTCAAAAGTTAACGACGCTCTTGGGGTCATCTGAGAAACGCCCGATAAATTAGCCTTCCGAGAAGTATGAATGCTGCTTTGAACGCTTTCACCCAAACTTTGCCGTCTAATCCCTATTTAATCCCACTGCTCGAAAGACCGTGGGTAGGTGCCCGTTATTGGTAGATAGAGACATTACACTTTAGGTAGTTGCTGAGCCGTAGCCTCCATCTAGCTAGAGATGATCCTCTACATGATGCATTTCTCAATGCGGGGTTCGGGTTGACCGAACTGCCCATCACCAACAATGTGTAGGGTTATGCAATGTCACAAAGACTACGGAAGGCTGTTTCGAAGAGAGGGTGTCACTGACAGGGCCGACAGCAAAAAAAGCACAAATTAAGACAGCGGTACAAGTTCTCGTTGTATTCATGGCACTTGAATCAGTATTCGCGCAATAACTGGCGGAGTGGAGGGAGGAGGTGAGAAGGCCGCTTAAAGGTATAACAAAGGGGTGCCGGTTAAGTGCCTTCCCTGCAGGGTAACCTGTGAGCAAATTAAAACAGAAGCGCTCACAGCCCACTCAGAAGAACGTGGATCCTCATTGAGAAGCATTCAACACCTTCCATCTTCAACTGTTCTACCCTAAAGGCATTCTACAGCAATTCCGAAGCTCTAACCTAGAACACCACCTACGATTCAGAATAGTCTACAGAGGCGATACTCATGGGGCCGCTCTATTGTGGTGAAGGGATTTCGATGTTTCTCCTGAGATATCATTGGACTTCTCCATAAAGTTGGGAATCGGGAAGCTAGTAAGGGTGGAGTAAGTTTAAAGGGCTTCTGGTAACTCACAGACCCCGCCCACCTCACAAGTCACGTCTACAAACTTATGGAAGGTGGAGCATTACTTGTGATCAAATATTCAAGAGGTAATATACAAACATTGAACTTTGCATCACAGCTTTGTTTGATCTGAAATTTCCTTACTCGGAAAGAAACTAGTATTAAGCCACACCCTCGGTAATGACCAAGTCAAATTGCATTGGTTATTGTAATAATCATAATCAATGCTCATTTTTTATTTACAAACAGAAACTATGGAGAAAAAAGCGCAAGTACCGTAACCACACAACTAAGCAAAAAAGCGGGGCCAGAGCTCAAAAAATTGCGCTTGACATAAAAAAATGTTTATCTTTTTCGCAAAAAAAGGTCCACATGTCATAAAAAACGTGGGAATTTTCTTTTTTACTTTTTATATAAATCAATTATTATCCCAGATCAATTTTCAGAACGATACCAACGCCCTGGACGCTCACTTGAAACTCCTGGGATGATTTTTGTCATAAACTCCCAAAAAAAAACAGAAAATATTCAAAATAGAAAAAAAAAACAACAAAGAAAGGTGGCTAGCTGCTTAATTCAATATTTGGGATAATCTAGGAATCAGAATCTGACTGAATAGTCAAAGAACCAGGGTAACAAATATCGATAGGCCATGAATAAACGGCGACCTTCGTAATGATCGCGACCGGGTCGGTACAAAGTACACGACGTTCGAAAGCAACGATCGCCCGACCCATCACAGTTCACCATCACGTCAGCCCTTTTTCAACTGGTTAATACTGTGGGAAAAATGAAATCAAGGACAAAGGCAAAGGCGACTTTGTCCCTCATGATCTGCATCTGTATGTGGTATGCGCCATGCATTCGGCTATTATATGAAATTGTTGAGGATAGACTTGGAAACTTTATCTGGAGTTGCAGCTCCTATGAGAATCATTAAAAGGGAAAAGAATATGGTTTTGTGGCCTCATTCATTTCCGTTCCTAGGTTAAGCCCCGTATCCGACCTCCACTCAGAATAGAAATGGCGTTTTGTGGGCTCTAGTAATGACTTGCGTCGACCATCCAAATAGAGTCAACGCTTCCATTCTGCCAGACGAGATACCAATTCACCGCACCCGCGGAGATGGAAAGCTTGGTTGGCCTGCGCTGGTATCGATCAGGGTCCGATCCTCAGAGCATGCGTGGATTAGGATGTGCCACTTGCCGCTACACTACCCGCCAGAATATTTTATCTTTCAGAAATTTGGTACTTTTTAGCCGCATTGGGCTGAAAATTCGGTAGCTCAGGAGGGTGCTCTGCCATTATACATCCCTCTCATCGCCCTGGGTTCCCTCTTAGCCGTTTGCAGCCGACCTGCGCTCTGGCCGTTCATGTCAGAGAGCCGGCGTTTAGGTCGACCCGCAACCGCCAGCAGTTTTTGCACACTTGCTAGCGCTGTGTTCTTTGAAACCTTTTTGGACAGCATGGGCCTTTCGCAAAAAGAAGCCGCCTCTCCTACTGTTTTTCACTGTGAAATGTGGAACTTGCCATTGAAGAAATGAACGGCATGATTCAGCTGTATCACGTAGTACATGGGTACTTACCACGTGTTTTCCCACATGGTTCATGAGATTCTATACAGACCCATGAAGTGCAAAGGAAAGGACTGCCCTTGTCTAGGACACGACGCCGGACAAGTACATTCCTCCCCATTGTACGAAAAGCGAAGGTCTGAAGGTACCAAGTGATAACCCAACGCGGATCTTCCTTAGGGCGTCTTACCAATTTCTTCTGTTCCAGCGATCTGACTTTCACGCAAAATCTCTGGAATTACGGAGGATCAAGGTTCATAGGAAAACTGTTTGTATTCTCTCATTTAGTTGAGATTTGGCAACAATCTCCGCTTGTTTGTTCCGTGCGCTAAAACAGCCCAGTAGATCGGGCTGCTTAGCGCAGGGAACAAACAAGTGGAGACTACTGCCAAGCCTCAACTAAATGAGAGAAAACAAATAGTTTCGCTATGAAAATGCGTAAATGAAATATAGATTGTCCATAAGATTAGATGAAGCCATTGGCATTGATCAGTACCGCTCTGGGATATGGCCGAGCCCTGCATGTTCGTTCATACTGGAATTGGCATCAGAATGGGATTTCATTTTCGATTTTGGAGTCAGTGATAGCGGCTTCAACGAAGGATGAGGTTTGGTAGCAGTGGGTGACCATTGTTAGGACGAAGTATGAGTCTTCAATGCGTGGAAGTACACCTGCTCACCAACATTCCAAAACCCGTGTCATATCCATAAGCTCCCTGGTGGAAATCCGCATCCTCACCTAACAGTGCTCTGCCCATTACTGTCGATGCGTTGGGTTAAAACGTTTCTGATGGTAACCGGACTGAATCTCACATCGATTACTGCCTTTGGCAGGCAATTTTCGATATCAAATTTTGCTTGATTACCGTCAGAAAGTGTCCACCCGGTAAAGGCTTAATGGATATTACCCTTGCCACATTCATAGAGAAATCATAAGTGAACAGGGTAAGACACAGTTCATCTGGAAAGAAACGTTTTGCAGTTCAATATTCAACAATTTCGGGTGCTGCGGGCCTCACCAAGCATATTCCCATGCTCCTAACGTCGGGATACAATACACTACATTGTAAGTCTAATGGGAGCTCCATAGCTGCCTTCCCGCGAAAATCGGTCAGCCGTTTTTGAGTGCGACAATAGCGCCCGAGTTGTGATGTTGTGATGGTCGTGGGTAGAACCCGTTCTGGAATTATTAGGAGTATGTAGGCATTAAGACAGTTATACTGCATTCTCTACTGCATTTTACCGTATCAAAGTGATGCGGCCTGTTAGAAATTGCTTGTAAAGTCGTTGAATGGGAATATTAGTAAAGTCTAAAAAGACTTTTGGCATCAATCAATCCCGTCTGAGGGATGTGCCCCGCATTCGGCTTCTATTCAAAATCGTAGTGGCGTATAGAATGCGTATGTGGCCTGTACAGTGACTTGCTGTTCACCCGATGCGCAAGTCAGAGCTTTTATTCTTCCAGACGAGTGTGGACCAATTAACCGACTCCGGAGGGATAGAAGGCTTGGTTGGCCCAGGTAGATACTGCGATTGGGGAATCGATCCTGTGACCGTGCATGTGATATAGCAGTGTGTCACTTACCACTATACCACCTCGAGACGAAATGGGAAAGCTATTTAAAATCTGAGAGTTCCGGTTAATGTTTCGGGAAGGGTTTCGGCTTCCAGAAATGATAACAAAGGGCGAGCTTCATATCACTCGAACTGCTTCTGCCTGACTACTTCGACGAATGATAGCGCTCACCGCTTGTTCATGAAAAAATTCTTTGAGAATGCCGATTAGGACGAACCCCAGAGCACGAACCGGTTCGTTTAATACCCTTACAGTCGTGCGATGAGTGCATCCATCCAAATACGGATTTGTCATGAGGCTAAGATGAATTATGATAGATATTGAATTTTTCTTCGATATTTTTTCTTTCGAATTGAACTAGTTCCTCTTATATTTTCCCACGCTTGTTCCAAAAGTTTCAGTTCCGTTGAACTACAACAGTTTTACCAGACACAGACGCCTGGTCAGAGGACCGTACAGCAGATCGATACTTGCCTAGGAAAACTAAGGTCCTATTATTGAGGGGCCAGTCATTTGATACCAGAGTAATCTGAGAGTATAAATGCACTGAAATGAACATTGAGAAGCATTACAAGTAGCTGTGTAGACGACATATGCATTTAATACGCCACTGCGATTCTGGATTGAACTCGAATGGAGGGCGCATCCCTCAGACGGGACTGCTCAACGCTAAAAAAAGAGCTCATTTTCAAAACTACTAGTATTGCTTGGCTTTTGCGAGGGCATGTTTGGAGTATATCTAGTATATGTGCAAAGCATATGCTAGATATACTCCGATCACGTCTCCCTGTTCAGCTTCGGCCAAGTCTTTCAGCAGGGGAGGGTGATGGGAGTAATTCTAAAGCGGAATGTAACAGCAACTCAGACTAGCTGGGTGCTGTGGTGCTATATGTGGCCATAACATTATGACTACACTATTGTCTCTGGACATACAGGCTCTAACACCCTGCAAAAAACGCCCCATCCCTGCCCAAATTGTTATCTGTCCGGACGTCCTATTTACACGAAGAGGCTATTCAACGGCGACTTGTTGGTGCAGCCACCACCAGCAGTAGAGTAGTGGTACTGATCTTGTGAGAACATTCGTAATGAGCTTCATATTCAATACCTTTTCAAAATAGTTTGAATTTTGTAGAGTAACGACTTATTAACGAGTTAGTCATTGAGATGCTGGAAGTATTAGAACTCCAATACAAACTTTCCATTCTACATTTGAAGGGATATTTGGATGAGCAATAACCATCAGGATTTCATATGAATTTTGTTGACGTGCACACCCAAAAACGGACGAGTTTCCGCAGCTAGAGGCTGCGCCACCAACTGAAGCACACAATTCGGGAATCTAAAGAACCAGCCGTCACCACTGGTGACAGTGAAAGGCAATTTTGGGCCTCGTGACTTATCGTAGCCACAAGCCCCAAAATTGCTTACCACTATCACCTTTTAATCGTAACGACTGAAATTCCGTCCGAAATCTCATTCCATGACCCATTCTGAATAATATCCAAATCACAGAGGAACCGCAGAAAGGCTATTGAAGTACGAACACGTCCACTTCATAATCGAACGTAAATTCCCATCTAGTTGACAGTATCATGTCTTCGTTGACATGGTGCATATCAGTCTTCAAGTGGTAACAGAAATGTCTTCACATGCAGTAGCGCTCAAAAGTCTTCGGGGAAATGCTTTGACGCTTTTCCGCTCATAACTTTTTTGTTAGTAAACCAAATCGCGCAAAATTTGGATATGTTTAACTAGAGCATATTTCACCCTACCCAACACTATTTGACTGCAAAGCTGCAATGTCCACAGATGGAGCAAGGTGTCTGTTGCGGTAGCAGATTTTGACAAAACTAAAGTTGTTGACATCCGCACTTATTCGCACCGTATAAGCGTTTTTCTCATCTACTGTGTTAGGCATTACCGCTAGTACACTTTTGACATGACAAAAAGGAAAGAGGTTCTAGAATGTCCATCATCTGTATTTTCAGTCGATTCTGAGTTCATGCTATTTGAAATATCTGGAACATGATCAGATTGCAGGTTAATGGTGGCAAATATTCACAATGCACCCACGCTCCAAATATAGGAATTTCGTATGATTAGATCTAGTAGGAAAGGAGTTACGCTTGGAAAGTACGGCTGAAGAACCATTTCAATGAAGACTTCTGAGCGCTACTGTAGGTGGAACAGAGGTGAGGGGAAGATTTGGAAAATCTGAAAACAATTCGATCATTAAATTCAACCAGTTGGCTCTATCCACTGCGATACGTCCATCCTGACAAATGACGAATGTTTTGTTTCCTGGTAATCGTGCCTCACCATGAGAAGATCACTCCGCAGACAGTTAAGGCACAGTCCACGGTGGAAATGGTTTTAAAGCTCCGCAACTAGGACCAAGCTCTTGACTCGATATGTGCGATATAGGGCGCTCTGAGATAGGGTACAATAAGGGCTCGAAGTCCGATTTTGTCGACGTCCACTCCCGAAAAAGGACGAGTTTCCTCAGCGTTGTAGTGGCTTCACCGAAGAGCACACACGTTGGAGATTTAAACAACCAGTCGTAAACAATGGTGATCGAGGTAAGAGGGAGGCAATTTTGGGGCTTGTGATTTATCGTAGCCGGCTCTTTTTGATTTTTTGTCTGAACTCATGGCAATTTCCATGGCCCATGACCGATTCCACGGCATTTTCACCAAGATGACTTCGGACCCTCTCCCCCTATTTTTATCTCTTTCGAGGAATCCTTGATATTTTGGATTTTTACGCTTTTTCGCCAAGATTCGCTATTCTCTTCCTGCACTTTCGGTTCCCTATCCAAAAGAATGCTCCAAAATCGTTGTGACCTGTTCGAATCAAAAGCGAGTATATCACATTGGCGAAAGAGTTTACTTGCTCAATACAAGCTTAACTGGGAGTAGAGGTATTTGAACTTAATGGTAAGCCAATTGATGCCGTACCTTACTGTATGTAAATATGTTAGAAAAGTCTGAACAGAACCTTTGGCAGCATTCATACTTCGCGATGCGCAATCGCTATAACCGCCACGCACAATAAACATGCACCACAAAATTAGTGCTTTGACGACTTACGGAGCTTTTGCGCGTAATAAATCATGTTTCTCTTTTTAAAAATATATATCTATTGTGATATCGTGGCAGCCAGCCAAAAAAGAGATTCATGGCTCTCTAGCATAGCATTTCATTACCGAGGGCATTGTAAAAAGAAACCTATCATTTCAACAGTTCCATTACCAATTTTTAGTTTTTAGTACGATCGTTCGTTACAGTAACATACCCGCCACCTATACCTGCTCGTATGGCATCAGGGCTAACGTCACGATCACCTGTTTGCAAAAATCCTTCAACGGATCGGTAGGTTAACAATCCATCAGAAAAACGATGGTCGAATTGGAATACCAGCATCAAAAAGGAGGTTTAATGGCAACCATGTTGGCATCAGACCTTTTTTCTGGTCGAATTATTATGAAAATTCTGCTTTAGCTCGACAGTAAGTAGTGAAAAGGGCCGAAATTGGGGTGACACCCATTTCGTCTACACCACCTCCGCCCGCTCCGAAGGTTATATTTGGAAAATCGGGTGGGACATGGAAATCGGGCTGTTATTACAACCGAAACTTATACCAGAAAGCTTCTATCAGCCCACAAGCAAAAAACAAAAAGGCTAACGTGACAAAAGACAAAAGCACACCTCTCAGCCAATTTTGGCGCAGGCGTTTATCACACCGTCAGTCTTATCAGTTGTTTCTGACATTTCTCTTTTTCGTTACATCAAATCGAAGCACTATCGATTCCTCTTCCCCGTTGCCCTCTTTGCTACTTACCTTCGGTCAACGGTACTTCCAATGCTTCCCATCGGGGCCAAACGTGACGGGCTCTCTTGTGTATGGCAACTTTGGCCATACCTCCCTGGTATTGCCCCTTCCCAGAATGGATAGAGTGCGCGATGTAACGGGCTGCGTGGGAAGCAGAGTACAGAGTTGGGCACTATACAAATTTCATAATCGATCTTATCACTTACCTGGGAGTCCTTGAACAGGTTCCTTCACACCACCACACCCATGAGCCATAGGGGATTGTTTTCATAGTAATTCTGACAGATCCATTTCTCAAAGGGAGACTACCGTAATATTTCTGCAAAAAGAGTCGTAGGGACCACAGGGCCTTTCTCTTTCTACTGCTCTATCGTCTACTTATTTCTCTGATCACAGGACATTCTGAGCATTACCAGACCATGCAAAGGGCAGCAACGTTGATCTCACGTCCGACACTTCTACAGCAGCCATTCAAGGTAAGGTCGCCTTTTCATTTCCGTCAGTTGAGCCGATTGTTTTCTTTTGCAATCAGTCAGTCCGCTAGAGTATTCTCCTCCTTAAACCCGTCAATCTCTCCCAGTTTGTCACCTACATGATCGAAAAGCGATGAGACCGCTGCGATCGCACGATCAATGTGGTGATCGCCCGCCTTTTCATTGTCATCTTTTCAGAAAAACACGATTTGATATCGTTTATACGGCTTTCATTTCATTTTATCCTATATTTCATCCTTATCCCCACCCTTTTTTACTCGGGCCTAATGATAAAGCAAAATCTTGATGTTTACGTGGTCGAGTTTTTGTGTGGTCGTCTGAAATTCTCTAGAGCTGGGATATTCCCTCTTCTGTAGTGAAAGTTGCCCTTCATATACTGTCCCATATTTTTGGGTATGATTTTTGTTTTTCCTTGCTTTTAACCCTTTTGTATGTGTACCTGCAATGGTTACGTGGGATAGCATTGAGTGCTTCATGGAGGCAATACCCTTCCCGAAGTACAGTGATAAAGCTGTAGTCCTCAAAGTTTTTCCTGGGTTTGAAGACTCGAATAATATTGCTCAGTTTGTTACTTTATCCGTAGTTTACTTTATTTTTACTACTTCTTCATCCCCTCTACAGTCTGATCGGAAAGTCCGATCGATTTCTGTTCAGTGCGATGTGTTAACTTCGGTACCATACTGTCCCCATTATTAGAGCTCAGATAAAAGCACTTTTGCTCAGGATTATAGCTTGTATGGGTATTTTACAAGTCTGAATTGAAGCTGTGATAGGCATGAACTTATGGAAAATCTTCCCACATATCCGACATACCGTAATCTATAGCCTTCGAATCTTCCTGCCATGATAGTCATTCAAATGTGATTGTGTAGGCAGTTTCGAAGCAATCTTCTTTTCAATCACTTTGTCCTTAGTTTTTCTAAAGCCTGTGGGTAGATCCACGATGCGATCGTACGTAAAACAGGAATTTCCGGTTGCCATCATTTCTTCTTGTAGCGCTAGGCTCTGTATCACTAAGAGAAAGAACTGTGCATTTCCAATCAGTGTGTTGAGCAAAACTCGACCGATATCGATTGCTTTAATGTTCCAAATCGGTGTAATCCTGTCATTTTGAATGAACTCATCACCTTAGGAGAGCACTCCTAATAGCCGGAGTATTCATGCCCTCCACGTCAGAGTGCGACAAGGTCTTCAAAGGCTTCCGTGTTCGAAAGCTGCAATACACATGGGTCCGATTCCACTGCATCTGAGGGAGTCACCAATACGGTAACTTTGAGTAGGGTTGCTGTGTGAGGTCAGGAGGAGAGACTGCTGGAATTGGAACGATCACCGAAGACTCGGCGACGCCAGCGAAGAAAACAGATCAATGTCACGAAGGGACCCCTTCACCTTATGTTCGTTGCTTAAGTATGGAAAAGCTACGAAGAGGAGGGGTCGGGTGAAAGAATTCTGTGTTCATACCATACTCCTATCAAGGCCACGATGTTCTTCACCAAGTTAGACTCATAAACGGGTCGCTTTACTAAATGTAAGAGACGTCTTTATTTGAAAACTCCTAAATTTTTAAGTCGGAATGAGGGAGAGGGGGATCCTCAGGCAGTGACCAACTAATATTCGTACTTGTAAAGCTATGCAGAGAAGCATTAAGGGAGAATCCGAAAAGGAAAGAGAAGCGGAAACAGTTGAGACTTGAATGAGCATCCTAGCTTCGCCTATTACAAGACCAAGATCACATGCGTTCACGCTCCTGAAGGATCAGTGCTTCCTCTTGAAGGTCACTGAAGAAGGTCATCTACGATTTCCGTTCAAGATCTGAAGTCAAATAGATGTGGTCGTTCTGTAGGAATCACTGAAAGAATACCTAAATGTTAACTGCACGTCACAACAGATTACGTAAGTTTCACGGCACCAACAAATTCTTGGCAAACCATTTATTGAATATTAGTAGTTATTGATACTAGAAACCCAAAATTATGTCGGTTCCGGAATCATTCCCTCAACTTTCGATCGACTTTCTGAGACCAGACCCTTTACCACTTTTTGAACACTTTCCGTTGACTCTGAACACTTCACTTTGATTATCAGTTACTGTATCACGAAAGTGTTCTGATACATGAACGACGAGCGTCACAGCTGCTTTTGAAATCACATGACATTTGGAAAAAAGTGAAATCCTCACAAAGACTACTGTTTTCAACGTAAAACCTTCGCTAGCGGTTCCAGTCAGCCATTACAGTGCCATTACAGTGCCAAAGAGTGGTCCTGTCGTGTCATTGTCGTTCATCAGATGTTTTTGGTATCCCTGGCTCGGAAGAGCCTGCGATTGTTCGTTGTTCTTCAGTTCCCTCGTTATTCATTGAAATATGGTAATTATATGGGTGGGGAATTGCGGAAAAGGGATGGGTCTCAGTGATTTTGTGATAGACCAGTATATTCGCTCACTACGGACAGGGAATGTGGAGTAGGTGAATCTCCTCGAGTTAATTCAAAGCAAAGCTGTTCAGTACTTTCACGAATCCGGTTACAATAAAGTTGTTGTTCGATGGATTCCGTATCAACTGACTGACGATTTCAGTCATAGGCGTGTCTCCATTAACCAGTTGCTCCTCCCCTCCCCCACTTTGGAGGAATTTCGGCAGGGTATGGCGACGGGAGAAGAGAGCTGGATCCTCTCTGAGGCCCACAAAAGGGTGGCTACCTGGCTCGCAAATTAAGGGATCTGTCACATAAACCCAAGTCGGAAAGCGATGGGCGAGGAGGCTCTTCCTGGCTGCTTTCGGAACTCGACGGGTATTCTTCATTGAAAGTTGGCAGATAGTAACGAGAGCAGTCAGCTTCAGGAACTCACTCATGCGGTCGAAGAAAAGCGAGCTAGAAGAGCGTCTGTTCATTTCTGCATGATGGCTTTCTGTCTCCATTACGAAGGCCATGCAGTTCAGATAACGAAAAGTTGGCTCGAATAACATTTCCCATCCTCTCAGCCTCATCCCCTGCAACTATCACCTTTTGAACTCAAGCATATGGAGCTACGAAGATGTTCGCCACCTCTGGTGATTTCAAAAACGCTCTTGCTGACTTCGTCAGATTACAGCCATGGCTTCTCTGGGGAGGGGAATAGTCGGCTTGCCCGCTCGTTGCATGAATGTCACGGACATGGTTTTATGAAAGGGAAAATTGAATAACATTTTAAAAGAGTTTAAAACTGGCACCCGAGGGTCTCGAGACTTTTGCGTTAACCTATGACTAATTACTACCAATGATCACTTTCTGAATACCATTGTTATTACAAATTATGCTTATATAATAGGTCATCTGGAGATCTAGAACCTTATCTAAATCGTTCGTTCATCTCTCGTTTTGCAATCTCATCGGAGATCTTTCGTCGGTGCTGGTCTAGGAATCTGCTGACAGTCATTTTTTCGCGAAACGTCTCCGAAACACCTTTATCTATCGACTGTGTCACCTTGTTGGTCTTATGGCACCACCACGCTATTCTTTCGAACACTATTTTATTGCCAATTACTGTTATAGGAACGGCCACGTGGCTTTTATTCCCACCTGTGCAACAAGCCCCCATTTGACCGCCTTCAAGCCATTTCAATGACCCCTGCTCCCTTTATCAAAAATTTGTTCAGCTTTTCTCAGTATTTGATTTTGTAAAGTTATTCAGCCGATAAAAAACGAAAGCAAGATGGAAAAGGCTAAATAAAGAAGGCTAGGTCGCGAAAGGTTTGCCTCTTTACACCCCTTTTTGAGCTGCGCAGTGTAGGCAGAGACTAATGGAACGTCTGAAGGAACAGGAGCGAATGGGAGGTTTTGGCTAACAATGAATAATTACGGTTTCATAGGTCACCTACGAATGCTTCAAGTTAAAAATAATTGATCGGGTAGAGGAACTGCTCTTCTTCAACACCAGGCTCTAGAGCGCAGCATAGGAGTGGTGGCCAGCTCATACGGGTTACGGGTTCATAATGATGCTTTCCAAGCCGGAGTGGCATGCTAGCACGCGATATTGATGATATTTTTTAGAAAAAAAAAATAAATCAGTGGATGTTCATTTCGTCCTTTGCCACAGTTTTTTGCATGAAGTTATCATCTCATACACTGTGCTTCTACCATCTTAGCGCTTAGTGAAAAAAAAAACTATAGCCCCTGACGAAAAAACCTTTCTTAGCACCATTCCAGGCTCCGAGAGCTACCGTTACAGGATCCGAGAGCCGGCTACCCCTCCTTTGCGACGCTCTGGTGCCTAGTGTTGAAGAAGAGAGGTGGTTCTAAGAACGTTCTCAACGTGCTTTTTAGTGTTGAAAAGACCTTACTACTAGTTAATCAAATTATCTGCGTGTATAGCGAACTGTGACTACGTAGGCATAATCGTCTGAAGTGTCCATATTAGCCTCCCTATGAATCCTGGATTTAATTACAAATCTCGGAGAAAAATCTGTATAGATAAGTCTACAACGAGTAGTTTCTGTGCAGTAGTTATCTCAGCCAGTAGGTTATCGAAGACGTCGTTAAGCACTGAAAGCACATACTTAAAATCAGTCGAGTCAGTTTTTCAGTGTTCATTGCCTCTCTTCCCTTTTTAGATCGTTTTGCTTCCATTTTAGTGATACTTGGTTTAAATATCATCCGCTAGCGTTGTACATATGTATAGCTCTGTCTGTATGGAATCAGAATGTTGCGTGAATCCGTCCGTTTCTCACCAGAATTCATAAACGATTGCGTTGCACCAACATGCTTCTTCTCTCAAATTCCCTGCATTCGAAATTAAAATGATTAGAGGCAGAAAGTGGTGATAAATGATTAAGGCTGATTAGAAGTGCAAGAAAATGACAGTGAGATCTAGCATACTGACGAATGCGAAAGACCCAAATCGTGAGTCTGTGGAAAAAATGGAAAAAAGTGAGCGTGGCCAGTAAGGCCTAAGAAGGAAGAGTACGTTCTCACTGCAATTGAGCATTTTCTCTCTCATTACATATATTTTTAACCAAGATTGTAAAATCGTGTTTGTTAGATGTTGGTCAAATTGTGGTTCTGGTACTGTCACTTACTGACGATGGGTAAGGGACACGAATTGGAAACAGTAAAGGGAACAACTTGAACCCCTTTAGCCAGAATTTATTTTTCAAATTATATCAAGGAGGGTATACACTTTCCATGCGCATGTACTGCTCTGGGAAGGGTCTTCACCAGTACATGCTCTGAGATGGGTGCGTTTCGCTGTCCGCAGTACAGCCTTAACATGGCTGGAAGAAAGCGCGCCCCACCGTTCAGTAGCTGGCCCGGTCAATATCAATGAAATTTGTTGTTTACGAAACTGGCCATCTGTACCCGCGAGCTGCACTTCTCTGATGGCCCGCCTCGTTCCCTACAGCGAACGGCCAGAGCGCAGACACTGAAAGAGCAAGGCATGAGTCACTTTAAGCAGTGCGGAGCTGGAGCCCGTGAACCGAAGGATGGACAGCGTCGTAGGCTGAGGTTCCAGAAGAAGGATGCCATCCGTCTTCAGCAGCAGATTGGGGTCAACGACGTCGCCGTAGCGCCAGATGCTATTTTGGGGAGAGAATGCGGGAGGGAGCAGGAGCCACGGGCCCACGTTTGGGCGCGAAGTTTGAAACGAGTGCCAGTTGTCCACAAACTAACCCGAGCCAGCTTCTTTATGCCTGCCTGAATTTTCGAAAACAGCGTCTCTCTCGTTTTTGTAATTGGCCAACCTCCCGGACTGTATTAGAGCTTTTAAGTTTGTTACCACAGTTGTTTTGTGAGAATTCACTCGAATTTACTTGCTCAGGGTAGCTTCTTTGCTCGGGGTTATTGATGATTAGTCCATGTTAATATTTCCGGGCTCATCAAGTCTTGGGTTCAAAGAACCTAATCGTCAAGATGGCTTTTGTTTCCTTTTTGTTTTTTTCCGTTTTTACCATGGACCGTCCATTCCGTTGGCCTCCAATTCTTTTCGAATTAGTCTCGTTGCTCCTTGACTTGGCTTTTTTTTCCTCAAAAAGCTTCCATTT
>UZAF01016270.1:38631-48684 GCA_900617895.1 Haemonchus placei | reverse complement strand
TTCATCTTGGAATTAATTTGATAGGTGGCCGGTGCTTTTTTGGACACTTATAAGCCTAAATTGAAAATATGCACAAAAAACGTAACGAGCACACACCCTTTAACCGAAGAATGCACCGTCGCGCAGCATTGCGCGACATCGTCCCATGAGACAGACTGGCTGTCGCGCACCATTGCGCGACATTGTCGTCAACGTGTTAACAGTTGAATGCTTTCACAATTTTGAGTAGAAGTCGTGTGCATGGCGCTTTCTCGAGGAGCTGATCACCCAGAGGTGACGACGGAACCGATCCTGCCCAGAATAACTTGTTAATTTCGAAAATCCACATTGTCTTGAAAACAAACTCGTTGTTTCGACACAAAGATAGTCTTAACAGTCTTCTGACGTTAATAATTCCCGTTTCTGGGATGCGCTCACCCATACGACATCCTTTCAGAATCGTAGTGGCTTTTTAATGCCTATATGACCTATGAAATGATATGCGGTGGGCGGTGGGCAGCCGATGTACAAGTCAGTGCTTTTATGCTCCCAGACAAATCTGGTGCCAATTAACCGACCTCGCCGCTCGTCATAACCTGGCCATTTTTGGGAGCGTACGTCGACCAAGTTAATTTTACAGATTTTATAACGCTCTAGTGAGGTGGTTATTCGACCCGGCAACGTCTCAATCTATTGTTGAGGACTGAAGGTTGTACAGGAAGGTTTGGGTTGTAATGAAAATGGAGAAGATTCTCGAAAGATCGAATTCATTCTCTTTGTCGAATTGATATTTGTCATATTATGAGCTTAGTGGTCCTGGCTCAACATACCATGACGTAACAACATCAAACACCCAAAAGGGTAGCGGACCCTTGGCTACGGGGCACGATAGCGCTGGAGTTGGAAGGACCAGTCGAAGGCTTCGTTAACAGATCGAATCCCCGCGGATGGGAGGAAATCCTACCTTTTCCAAATCAATTATATGCGACTATGTGTATGTGCTGATCTGGAGCTCAAAAGCAGTCATTAGAACACTGCTTGTACAACTGTGAGTGTGAGCCAAAAAAAANAAAAAAAAGTTGGCAGCGAATTTCTTCGACAAGGAATTTGAAGCTTCAGAATTTCGGACTGAAGTGCGAGCATGGTGGCAAGGGTGATAGACTTCCAGAAGATCTTCAGAGTAATCACCACATGGGTGAACAAGTAAAAACACTTGCGCCATAGGCTTTCGCACCCTTGTCATCAGAGATTGCACTTCACCAATGTCGAAAATTTCCTTCTACAGGTGGAGCCAAGGGGTAAACGAGAATGTAACTGTTGAAATTGTTAACAACACATTTACTGAAAGCAGTGCTCATCGTTCAACGGCCAACAATTGTCTGAACCGCCTTCAGGAGAGCTAACCTTCGCTTTGACGTTCTCTCAGTTTTTTGGTTAGTGGGAGGTCAAGGGACCCACATATGTACCATGGGTTAGCGAGCGCAGACGAAATACTCCCAGCTACCATTTGCATTGGCCAAGTCCAGCATTCAGCTAACGACCCAAGAAACAAAATTCCAGCATAGACGACAGCGTGCGTCAAGGTTTCTCTTTAGAGGCCAGCCAGAAAATCTCTGAGTAGGCCTAGTTCCAGTTTGCTTCCCTCCGCTTAAACACAAGTTACGGAAAAGAGATAGGGTTTGTAGCCTATGATGATCTAAAATTGGCAGTCAGTGACTTCTTCCGATCACCGTCTCCTATTTTCTGCACAACATGCACCAAAGATGCGCCTGAAAGGCGAGAGAGGGCTGTTGATTTTTCTAGTAATTACAATCAATATGCTCGTGTAATTCCAGAAGTAGATTCAAAAGTAAAACTTTCTTTCCGTCGGAGAATTTGTTTGCCAACGTGATAGTCATCCGAATCAGTGTGGGCCATCCTTTTCGTTCCTTTTCCCGTGTAAATCGCAATCAGACCACATCATTGACATCATGCTGGAGTCTGATGCTAAGAAATCACTCTGAAAAGATAACCCGCTTATGAAGAACATTTGTTCGAAGTAGAAGGTGATTGGCATAGAGCTGATTATTAACTTGAAGGTGTGCTCGACTCTTCTGTAGTAGATGGTAGAGTGGGATTCTGCACCTTTAATGGCACCCTGTTAGGTCGTCTGTTACGACGGAAAAGCCATCTTCTCCATACTGAGAGGAGCCCATCATCTTTACTCCTCGCTACTGATCGGCTCAACGAGAAGACTGTTTGACAGGTATTGAGAGCAAATTAAAAGATCAAATTAAAGGCCCAATACAGATTTTAAAGTACCTGAATTTATACTTCTGGTGGGCACATAAATGTCACCAAGTTAAAGTTACTACCTCCTCTTTTCAAGAATCACCCTCGACTATGGCGTCTGCCTAAGTCTCTGTAGGTGGTCATTCTATTATGCAGGTTTCCGTCTTCTTATGTACTCCTAGCTGCCCCTAACGTTAGCCCTTTCTCATCTTTCCATCTGCCAATCTTACGACAGACAGATCTATTTAGACAGTTTTTTCGAGTGAAACTTATTTATCCTCGTTCTCATCACCCATTTCTCATTAACTTTGGAGGATGCTCTGTTTAGGTTACAGCTTGGCTCAGAAAGTCACTTGACATTTGAACTTACATGGCTGGAAGTTTTCGTACTATCAACATCGTTTGTTTTTCAGAAGTTTTCACCGATGGTTGCGACAACGGTGCAGCAGAATGGATCCGTGAGTCCTTTCCGATTTGTGAAAAAATTCCTTTGCTGAGTTTGAAGTAGCGGTCACTCGGGCGTAAATCCCCTCAATCAAGGTCAGTTTTTTAACCAGTAAATCGGAAGAAAGTGTCAAGCGTCAAAGTCAGTTTTAGTGTTTCGGTGATAGCCGAATACCTAAGATACACTTTTTTTACGAACGTGCAGCAGGCAGGAGATAGGCACATATAGACAGTAGATAAAACTTTGGTTCAAAATTCCGGTTTGTTACGAGATTACTCGTTGTTGGTTACACCTTCACCACTTTCTGGCTGTCGAATACGGTAGTCAGATTCCAGATTCAACTAAAGTCTTACTTTGCAAATTGTTTAAATCGTGAAAGGGTGTAATAAATGATCAACCAACTCAGTAGTCATATCACTTAGCAAAAAGCATTAGACTGCTCGAAACCAGTCCATCACACCATTCTTACCATTTGTTATATGTCCGCTTTCTTTCTGTATTCATTCTCCTTCATGGACTTTTCTTTTTGGCCTTTCAATTCTCTCCCTTGATGAGCCTTTCATTTCCTGCGGTTGCTTTGATGAGTATTGCCTATTTGTAAGCTTTAAGTTTCGTCGCGGGACACTCTCTACCAACTCAGGGATTGACTGACATGGTTGGAAGTGAATGTTTTAACGAAAACTAAAGTTTAAAAATTCTTTCAAGAGAAATACTGAGAGTTTAAAGCAGCCAATAACGGGTCTACTGTACCCAGTACCTTTTTCAAGCTTAATGTCATTTTAATTTCGTTTTTTTCTTATTTTTACTTAGGCATCTTCGAATGATACTCGAGCTAGGCGAACAGCCCTCTCCCCTTCCTNTTCCACTCCACCATTTACCTTTTTTCATCTACCAGCGGGGCCAATGAGCTCTGACCCATTGATGTCGTTTGAATGCTTGGCTTCCCCGTAGTTCTTTTTCACTACTCGGAACTCTGTTATCTTATCGGAGTAAATCGCAACTGCTGCACCAAGCTGTTGGGAAGAGTGAGGCGTTAACGATGTACCGCCTCACCTTGGGTTGGCGCTCAAGTACCAAAAGCACAACACTCGATTACAGGTCATCTCGTTGTTCACCCTCTTCACAGTGTACAACCTTTCTCTTGTACTCGCCGCTAATCATGACCTCTGCTTCTTAGAATTTGGCCCTGCTAGCCACCACACATCCCGTTCAGCAGTGGGTATGAATGTCCCCTGACCAACCATGAACTTCCCTGGACCTTTATGGCACACCACGAATCTCCCAGGCTTATCAGCGGAATTCTACACCGTTTCTGACACCCAAAGAATGAAGACAGGTTACGTAATCGCCTTTGACTCTCCACTTAATTTCACTAATCAGAACCAGGTATAAAAGGAAGGTGATTTCGCATCATACGCTGACATATTTCTGTATTTATTTAAGGTAAAGCTAAGCTAGTTTATCAGCTACTCATCAGAACCGTGAAAACTTCGACTCGATAGTGGCATGTTAGTTATTATATTCTTAGGACCATTATGCACTTGCGATTGATTGCTTATTTCATGTTGTTCGAAAATGATCGTTTATTTCGAATTTTCTTGCGAAAAATTCAGTTTTTTTTTTNNTTTTTTTTTCTCGCGGCCATGGACGTCGGTACCGGGAAACGGGCAGTAGAATCTGTTTTGTGTAATCGATTCGTCCCACGCGGCTGTCGCGGACCATTCCTCCACCGTTATTAGAGCTCTAGCGCTCTTCATACAGCTCAAGAGATATGCGATCCCTATTTTAGGCGTGATTCTACTATTAGTTCCTTTGTTCCTGTACTTTTCACCTGCTGCTGCATTCTGTTATATTCATTCGCGCGCGGCGTCCCACTTGCGGCGACGCGACGATTTCGTTCCTACTGCACCACGCGCGTCGGTGCCTGCTAAGGAGTGTGTAACAACTTCCCCTTCAAAATCAAGATCAGCATTTAACAAACAAGCATATCTTCATTGTCGACTACACATTGCCTTAATATGTTAACTGTAGATGCTACTTTAATTGCAATATGAGAGTTTTAAAGTGAAGGTAGTTTTTGAGTAATTCCCGGTTTTACCTAATATATTACTCCCCAGCGACTGAAATGGATGGCAGTTTTTCGACGCTGTGTCTTGTGAATGCCGTGGGTGGGCCAAAACTTGATCACGGTCGTCATCAAATATGCCTTCCAGAGTCCTCAAACTTGTTTGCTGGGTCTCCTTGGCACTGTGGGGTCGAGCACTATCATAGGATAAGTAGGCCTTGTACTGTTTGCAGCTTAGGGCTGCAGCGATGCTCAAATAGACTTGCCTTGTCATGTAAAGCTGGTGGCTACACAAATTATGAGGCAGCCATGTCCTGTAGTCCCTGGACTTTCCAATGTGATGAAAATGGGTGTGTTGTGATACACTGTAGTTCTTCTGCCAGATCACCTGTATCACGTTGAGGATCCTCGTCAGTTATTGGGAGGGCTCTTTATCCACTTCAATCAGCCCAACAGGCACATGGATTTTGTCACTCAACACAAAGTGGCTATTTCTGATTTATTTAAATTTTATTTCTATTTCTACTTCTTTCAGTTCCTGAAGCCATAATATCACCGAAATGCTAAGATGGATTTGTTATTACGACACCATTCCAAGTTTTTTTTTTCATATGCTCTTACGTTACACTACTACATATTTTATATATTTGTATATTTTGGACAAAAAGTTCCACAACTTTCCCTACAACCGAATACTTACTGGAAAAGCTTATTTTCTTCAACTCAAGTCATATTGAAATGCCCTGATAGCTAATAAAAAGTAACATTTAACCTGAAGAGAAGGCAAAGTTAACCGCCTCTTTTCCCTTACCTGTTTGTTCAGTTGTTCCTAACCATCACTTTATCACCACTTTTCCTCGGGAATTAAGCAAAAAGCGCTAGTGATCATCAAGGGCTGGGGGGAAGAGAGTGGGAGAAATTTGAGAAAAATAAGTTACACATTTAGAGCATCCTAAAAATATGCTAATAGAGTAGTACTTGAGTAAAATCACGTATTCGTCGGAATCCATTCCGTTACACATGGAAAGCTTCACGGATAACCGCTACTGCTAATACTTCTGTCATCTTTATTGGTGGCTTCAGCTCAAAACTTTCATGCACTCTTTTAACCGACCATTTTCCATCTTTACAGCTTTCCACTACAGCTATGGCTGGAAAAGTTCATACACCGCTAGTTCCTGTGCAGAGGGTCTCCTACCCTGGGAAAAATTTCCTGAAGGACGCGGTCTCGGTAGCGGATTCGGAGGTTTATGAGATCATGAAGAAGGTATTTTCCAAAAACAACTATAAATTCATCTTTCGCCACATTCTTGAACCGTGAATTTTAGGAGAAAATGCGTCAACGACGTGGTCTCGAGCTGATTGCTTCTGAGAACTTCACCACCAAGGCTGTGATGGATGCTCTTGGCTCCTGTATGACCAACAAGTACTCCGAAGGCTACCCAGGTGCCAGGTCTGCTTGATTCCTTCTCTTCTAATGCGGGTTAACCCACATCGAAGTAATCATAGGATTCAATTTTAGGTACTACGGTGGCAACGAATACATTGACCAGATGGAGCTGTTATGTCAGAAGAGAGCTCTCGAAGTACTCATTCAGTCCTTCCTCGTTCGCTGACCCAGTACATTCCCTTAGCGACCTTTTTAAGGTGTATGGTTTGGATCCTGAGCTATGGGGTGTGAACGTGCAATCGCTTTCTGGATCTCCAGCCAATTTCGCCGTCTACACAGCTATTGTCGAACCCAATGGCCGCATCATGGGCCTTGACCTGCCGGATGGTGGTCATCTCTCCCATGGGTCTGATTTTCTGGCGATTTTGATTTGAAAAATGTTGAAATTTGGAATTTATGATTTCAGATTCTTCACTCCCACTAGGAAGGTGTCAGCAACTTCGATCTTTTTCCAGTCCATGCCCTATAAGGTAGGTTTTTACGTCCCAGCGATTGTTATGTCGGAGATGGATGGCATGAGTTGAATGCCGTCATTGAGCGTAGTAGTGTATAGTCAGAACTTTGCTGCCTACGTCTGAACTCAATACTTCCTACGGGGATGCTTGAAAGGAAGAGTAAAGTCGATTTCTGAAGTTTTTGAATGCAAGGCGCATAGTAGCCCCAGAACTTAGTTGATTGCAACAAAGCTCCGTTAACATAGCCCCGTTAGAAAAAAAAGCTTCATTTTATCGTCTTTACGGTGACAGTCCCCTTTTAATGTCTCATTGTCTTACCGTCTTTGACGGTACCCCAACTTGCCGTGCCCTAAAATAGAGTGGGATCAAGCTGACCTACAAAAGTAGGTCCACATTCTACCCCTAACAGCGTCAAGAGGTGGTTATGGTTTCATATGGACTCACTCATCATTATTTTATGTTCTTATAGCAGTAACGTTCACACTTGCTGCTCGATTGTCTATCATCGCCCCATACATTTGCTAAGGTGGTGCTCCTAAATGGGCGCTGTTTGTAAGAGTAGCTTCGCGTAGCGCCGTATGAGTTTGAGTCGGTTTTGTGCAAAAAGTTGGTAGACTTTTTTTCTGGGATAAGATTGAGTTGGGCTCATGAAGGACAGGTGGGAGAGGAAGTAAGCTCTGTCCTCTCACATTTTTGGCTTTTTTTAATAATGAAGACTTTGTATTGCAGCTGGATCCTAAGACTGGTCTGATTGATTATGATCGCATGGAGGAGAACGCTATGCTCTTCAGACCTAAGATTCTGGTCGCAGGTAATCTTTCCATGCAGTTCTCGAAGAGTCATTTGATAGGAATCCAATTAAGGGGTGTCCTGCTATGCTCGTCACCTGGACTATGCACGATTCCGAAAAATCGCTGACAAGGTTAGGCTTTCTGAATGACATTTGGCAATGTGCCATATTTGGAGGTTTTTTGATTTTCGGTATGATTTTTCAGTGTGGAGCATACTTGATGGCAGACATGGCCCACATTTCCGGATTGGTCGCTGCTGGCGTGGTTCCGTCGCCATTCGAATACGCCGACATCGTCACCACCACTACCCACAAGTCGCTTCGTGGACCTCGTGGAGCGCTGATCTTCTTCCGTAAAGGTTGTCGATACTGGGAACTTGGCCTGTTGATCTTTTTCATACTGAAGGTTCCATTCCAGGGGTTCGCTCAACGAATGCGAAAGGGGAGAAGACTATGTATGATCTTGGCGAAAAGATTGCTGCCGCCGTCTTCCCAGGTCTTCAGGGTGGACCTCATAATCATACCATCACAGGTCAGATTTCTGGGATGTCAAGTGGTTTGTACACGCTCCAAACTCAACGTCTGTAAGACTCTAAGAGAATGGGATCTATTTTGTGATATTTCAATCTGAAGTAAGGATATTTTTTATGACGACAATAGAATGGAGTGGGAGGGGTACTGATAGTCTACTATCAATTGCATTAAACAGTCGGCCGTTCAATTGATCTATTGATTAGTACAGGTCCTACTGTTTACCTATGTAGTCATACAACTACATACTTTTCAATTTCAGCAATTGCTGTTGCGCTCAAGCAGTGTCTGAGCAAGGAGTTTGTGGACTACGCAAAACAGATATTGGCAAATTCTCATGCTCTGGCCGATAAACTCGTCTCGTTAGGTTACTCGTTGGCTACAGGTAACTCGCTTTCTTCCACAATTGTGATAAACACTTTTTTTTTCTTCCAACAAAATTTGCTATCATTTGGGTAAGCCTCATGATGACAACCTCGAACGGGGAGTAGAGAACTACGGTAAAGCAGTAGGTCTACTCTCCAACACTGGTTGACCGTGTCAATTGCTTTTCGCAGTGAACTCCCCGTTTAGACCACCATTAAATGGGGAAAGAGAGGAGGAGAAGGATGGGAGGTAGAGGGAGCTGAATATCATGTCACCTGGAGGACCTGGAGAAGGGTTGATGGGAGCTCGGGCGCTTAATGTTCTCGCCGTCTGCCCAATTCAGGCAGCCACTTTTCAGTGGGTGGGATGTAAGTATAGTTAGGCTTCCATAATTGGAATAGGGCTCTTACCGGCCACTGATAACTAGCTGTGGGTTTGGTATTAGCTCATAGAAATTGGGGGGATTCTTCGATTTCCGACTGTAGAGCTAATATAAAATACTCCCCTAATACAAATTCTCCGATTTCTGACTTTCCTGATTTTTCTACATGTTTGTAAAACTTCCTTCTTTCCCGGTGGAACTGACAACCATTTGTGCCTGGTTGATCTGAGACCAAAGGGAATCGAAGGTGCTAAGGCCGAGAAGGTGCTGGATCTGGCTCACATCACTTGTAACAAGAACACATGCCCCGGTGACGTTTCTGCTCTCCGACCGGGAGGCATTCGTCTGGGAGCTCCCGCACTCACTACTCGTGGTTTGAAGGAGAAGGACTTTGAACAAGTCGCCCTGTTCATTCACGAAGGTAAGCGTTCTGCTTCAATGCTCTGACCACGTATCAGTCTGTTTCCTTTTCAGGTCTCGAAATTCTACAGCGATATAAGGGGCAGTATGGGAAGACATTGAAGGAGTTCAATACATTTGTCGAGACTAACGAGAGCTTTTTGAAAGACGTAGGAGAACTTGCTCAGGTAAATGATTTGTGAGTTTCTTTGAGGAAATTCGTCTTAATTGGATGAACTCCATTTCAGAAAGTCGAAGAGTTTTCGATGAAATTCGAAATGCCTGGAAATGAAGAGTTTTAAAGTGCCTTTGTCTTTCCCTGTACTTAACTCCAGGACCTCATCTTCCCGATCCAATTGAAGTTGTTTGTTCAGTTTCAATTCTAATTTCCCATGCACGTGTTGTCCTTATACGGTGGTTGTTTTTGAAACATTAATTAACATATTTATCAGAGAATATAGAAATAAAAAATTTTGTATAGCGATCGATTTTTTCTCCGAGTTGGTTCATACTTCTCGTCCCTGGTTATCATGAAACGACATCAGTGCCTTTTGCGGCTGTACTGCTCCAAATACTCAGTGTCAGGTACCTGAAGCAAAATGAGTTAGAGGCACAGTTACGTCAAAAACGGTTCCTGACCAGGGAAGGATCCCAAGTCGAAGTGGCCATCTGAAATGAGACCTACACTGCTGGACGTGTTTTTGGATGCTGAGTTCAAATCTGCTTTCCAAATTTGCCGAGCGTTTCTGTGAACGGAGTTATGAGGGTGGTTTCAGGGAGCTTAACATAAGAAAACTTAAATTACATGGATGCGCATTTCTATTCAACGGCGGCTTGGTGTGGTGGTAAGCGTGGTTTTCTGGTTTTCTCACGTCGTATGAACTTTTCATGCTTTTGCTGATATTTATTCACATAAAGTA
>UZAF01016270.1:15522-31151 GCA_900617895.1 Haemonchus placei | reverse complement strand
GCCCCTTCTTCCACCCATGGGGGGCGCTGAGTATTCCTAAAGAAAGAACTCAGTAACCTTTTTATCGTGAACCGTGCCTTTAATGAAGACATATCCAGTTACATCCTGATCGTAATCTTAACATATTTTGATTCCTTGCTGTTGCCGTTCTACCCTTTCAAGTCGGGATTTTGAAGGCCGTTTTTTCCAGGTTAGACGTAGTCGTCCTTTGCTGTAGCCCGAGCTCTGCCCCATAGTAGCGGCTGCTCAAGCCGTACTCGTTTTAGGAATGAGTATGGCTTTTTGCATTCATAAACAATATATAACAACACATAAGGAATGATTTTTTGACCTTCACTGATACTAGACGTACCTGACGACATTCCTTGACGAACAGGCAACCATACAGAACACCAACAAGATGATTGCCGTCCAGGGCATAAAAGGAAGTAGCAACTGGAAACCTCGATTACTGCTACAGTACATAGTGAAGGACGAAAAGGGAATTCTTCTGCTTGCTATAAATGATTGTCGCAGACGTACAGTACTATTTCGCTCCATTTCACTTGCCAAACTCTTTGATGACGTCCAAAAGGGGCGTGATGATGAGTTAGAGTGGTAATGAGCCATGTGTTCCAAGAATGCGTCAATCCAACTGAAGGAGAATAAACGGCTCGTTGTCTATAAGCAGCAAAGCAGTTGAACAGCGAACCTTTCTGCTTCAGGCGATGGCTCTAGCAAGTAGAATATCCGCAGTGCTTTCGCTGATTCGATCGGTCCATTGCCGTGATTGTCCTTTTTCTGCAGCAAAAAGAGCTCACTCAGAATTGAAGGGTTCATGATGTGGGCACCTACCGATTCGTTCACTTCGACGCCACCGAAGACCAGAGCATTATCAACGGCAAGATCACCTATGATCAGCATTGGATAGCGTAGAAGAAACTGAGCTGAGAGTACCTGTGAGGAGAAGAAACTGATCTTACGACACTCGAACCTCTCGGAAGACACTTTTTCTTCCGGAGTTCAAACTCTACCGGCTCGTCGTCTTCGAAAGCATAAGCGAGTGGGTGCAGGGTACAACCATCAGAGGAGCGAAGGCAGACATCAGAAAAGGAGCGCCTCCCTTTTGTTGTCTGAAAGATTCGAGACGTACAATAACTGCATCTTGCTTGGCAGTCACTGCAAGTTGCGACTTTTAACTTTTGCTTGAATCTGCCTTTGAGATATCCCAAGGTCGAGTAGACCCCCCATATGGGAACAGTTCAGTGACATTAGATAAATGCATAGTTCTAATACAGTTTTAAGAAGTCTATGATATCGAATGGACACCAAGTGAATGGCCCGTTCAACAAACCCTCTGAAGCTATTCTCTCGTATCCTAATGGGTAAAGGTTCGGTGAGGTTGTCGAAGCATCTAAAGCAATCGCCTCATATTTTTATGGCTAAGGGTTCAGTGGGGCCGTTAGAACCACTGCAAATATAAGTTTTTCAACAAATGCGCTTTGAACCAAATATTTTCCTGTATATATGCATAAGTAGTAAAAACCTTGGACAGGGCCCTGCAGTACAAAGACAATGTAATAATCTTTGGGAAGGGAAAAGTAGGGAGATCCAGCTGCGTTACCTCCCCTTCCTATTGCAGATGAAGCCACGGTCTTACCACCTTACCATAGAACTAGTAACGTACCTTCAATGATATAATGGATCTATGAAGTGTAGCGACACTCTCGAGCCCCTGAGGGCTGACGACATTCCCTTCCACGTCCTCGAGAACGACCGATGCGAATTTTGAACCAAAGATACTGTAGCTGTCTCGCTGCGCATCACGCGGAGGAAATAATTCGATCAACTGAAAACTGTTAAGAATTTATTAGAGCAGTCGAAATTCTGTAGTCATATGACCTGCCTCCTTGAGGTCGGATATGCTCTGCATTGTGTCTGGAAGAAAAACTTGCAACGTTTCGTTCGTGGTGTTCAGTCTGAAGTCCATCGCTGTGGCCACCACTGAAATCAGAGACTCCAGTTTGAGGTGGAAGTGATTGATGGGAGGTAATTTTCAAAGAATCACCCAAGGCGATGGTTAGAAGTGGAGGTACGACAAGGAAAGGCAATGGCCATCGAACTACGACGGATGTCTGCCACTGGAAGACAATCATTTACTAATAATAATGCATTTTTGATCCCTTCCAATGTGAAAATGAGTTCAAAACTTTTTTCAAGTCTTGGGGCTGAGCCATTCATTCATTTTCGGAGATCTTTTCTCTGGGGATTACATTTTCTAAAAGAAAACCCAAACTGAAAGAGAGGGAATGAAAAAAAAAATTTGTAGATATCTCGACAGAAATTTCAAGACACACATCGCGATAGAAATGAGACCATGGCCCTCAAGTATGCCATGCATGGCACTGTTAGATTGAAAAACGGCTTAGATTCGGCGTAATCAAGGCTGAACGCTGTACTTGCTAAGTGGCACACCCAGAGATGGCCGTGTTTCGAAGACCTTGTAGGAGCTGCGCTTTTCTCAATGGAGCACGCATGTTGAGAATTCTAACAGCTAAACGTGGTACACGGCTACAGGGAAAAGCAATTTTTAGCATTTTTGTCTTTCTGGAGCCAACCCTGCGCTTAAGCGTTAACTTGTCACCTTTGCAGTATTCTCCTCCATAGCTTCAATTGAACGGAGGTCCTGTTGTGGCAACTGCGCAATTCACACATGCATGGTCACAGGTTCGAATCCTGGATCAATATCCGCCTAGAACAACCGAGCCTTCCTCCCTCCTTGGTCGCTTAGTTGGCACCAGCCTCGTCTGGGAGATAAAAGCACCTTCATCGATACTAGTAAAGGACCCTTTTGTTTGTTTCCACCTTATCACTTTGAACACAGGTTCAACTCTCGGCCAAAGCGAAGCGCACGCTTATAGGGTGGTGAAAAGGCTTGTCAAAGTGGCATGGAACAAAAGTGCAATAAAACGAAGGAACGAGAGAACAGTTGCAGAAGTACTACAAATTTACTAAACTACCGTAATAAATGCAAACTGGAGAGCAAAAGGTCCGACGTAGACTGAATATTTGAGCTCGTATGGAAAGTAAAAACGAATGAAGACGGTTTACCTCAAAGAATTGCGACACAACAGCTTGGAAGTTGTTCATATGTAATAGAAACTCAATGATCCAAAACGTACGGATCGTACCATATCCTAATTGGAGGTCTTGGCTCAATTACTGAGCGCTACATTGAATAGAAGTCAATGGTTCGGGCATGGAAGGTTATAAAACGGAGGTCTCCGTCGAGAATTTCCGCCGGTATCGTGGCATCGCTCGAATAAACCAATTTCTTCCTTTCGTCCATACACTTACCCATGAACGCAAATCAAGTAATGGTTGAAGGATTTCAAGCTGTAAGTGCATTAAAAGTATGGTAATTGATCAGTTAATAAAGTCTAAAGCCTCGGCCCCTAACCAATACCGTTTTTTGTACGTGCCCTCCCACTCGACCTCCATTTTAAGTCGTAGGGATATTTTGAATGGGTAGGTGGTCTGTACGTTGCTGAGTTCAGCCAATGTACAAGTCAGAGTTTACCCTCCCAATTGGGTACGATACTAATTAATTGACACCGGATGGATGGCTAGTTGAGCCCCGGTAAAGGAAAAAATCGGAACCTTATCCGCAGACAATGGATTTGGCTGTGCTCTGCTGGCCACTACACCTCCGCCCTGATACCCAGGCAAAAGGTAGTTGCAAGGAGACTGACGAAAGGGTCAGGCCACACCCAGACTTTTTCTGTGGAACGGCGCAACACTCGTGGACAGTTGTACCTTTTTAAAAACAAACTTGACTGACAACTAATTATGCTCGAACTTGTAACAAGTCCGAACGTCCATGTTTGAATTTTTCCTATAGTAAACCTCTTCTGCATCGAGCTACCAAAAAGAACCCTGACAACTCCTTCAACTTCTTTAAATTTCAGCAAAAACAAAATCATCATAGAACAATTGTTTTTAACTTATTTTGAAACAACATAACTATCATCTAATTACTCAGTACACTTACAAAAACAAACAAAACATCAACGAATACTGTCAATAAATTAGCTGAGAAAACATTTTGCTGCGAATGTGCCAGTTATATATTACATTTGATGTGTGATACGTCTCATAAGAAGCCAATTAAAAACATGGAAGACTCGCTCAGCGACGATCCCTCCGAGAACGTTCCCTAAAACACAAATGTATTGAAGAGGGATGAAGAGATATCTTTCGACACGACTAGTTAAGGTGCCAGACTGACTGCAACGGACGAATGAAATGGAAGGGTGTGAATAAGGCACCCGTTGATGTTACATCAACCACTATAACTACACACTCACCGACTCGAATCCCTTTTCCGGTCGCGACTTCGGCTCCTTCGTCTCTCACGGTCTCGATCGCGATCTCGATCACGATTTCGTTCCGATTTTCGTGATTCGGTATCACGACGTCGATCATCACTGCGATCCGCATCACGACTCGACTTGGAAGCCGCATGCTCATCTTTGCTTTCTCTTTTCGGTTCTTTTTTCATTTTCTTTTTTTCCTTCTTCGACCGTTTTTTCACTATCGAAGCCAAGTTGTCTTCCAAGTGGTTCATTTCCTTCTCCCGGAGAGCTTTCACCTTCAATTGCTTGAGATAGAAATAGAAAGAAGTTAGGTAGGTATCGACAATCACCTTATTTGCTATATCGGGATCACGCTTACTCTCCAGTTCATCTTGAAGTGCCATGACTTTCACCTTAACAGCGATCGAATAGTTTATTAAACTGTTATCGGCACATGCTAACGATAAAGAACTTAGAAATATTCTCAATTCTTACCTCCACTTCTCTCATCAATTTGCGGCGCTCCTCCTCAACAGCAGCACTGGCAAGAATATCCCTTAACAATCAACTCAACTAGCATGCACAAGATATCCGCCATGGAATAGCATTAGTAACTACATCAGCAAAAAACCAAGACAGAACTGTCACCAGTAATTCAACACTAACTCCTTTTCCTCGATTTCTCCATCTGTATCACTCTCATCGCTCTCCTTTGCTCGGGCACTGGGTGGATTTCCAGAATGGCCCTCTGGAGCGTCATTACTCCAACTTCTAGGTGATGGACTGGAACTATGTTCTTTCGCAGCTGGTTCGGAATCGTCATCCTCCCATTTGCTTTTAACACCTTCAACCGTTCCAACCTAAACATTACATAAGAGGATCTACACCTATTAGCATATTATTCAAGGATCGATCGACCAATATGGATAGTTACCGTGCTCCAGTTGTCAGCTCTGAACATCCCCGTCGCCGGTTTACGTGCAGGTTCACCGCTGGATCCAGCATTGCTCGCTTCGTTATCATCATCAAAAATTGGCATCTACAAAAGCAAAGACATCACAGGAAGACACAGGTGTAAAAAAACGTTTTACATTTCTTTCAGTCTCCTCAATGGGTATTCCATCAATGTCACATGGAGCGCCGTCCAAATCTTCCTCTTCCTCATCAGTTTCCCGTCCATCCTTAATAACCGGAATCAACATCAACCAAAAAAANNNAAAAAAATGTCTCAATTACTTACCATCAGGCCGAGGAAGATATTCTGGCTATTTACTAGGACATCTGTTGGGTAGAGCACTGATTCCTCCCAAGCTCTGAAAATCGAGCAACCATAAATTCTTAACAAATTGATAAAAGATAGAGAGAGAAACAAGAGAGAAAACAGAGAAAAAACAAAAACATGAAACAAACAGAAAATTGATAAGTGAGAAAAGCAAGGCGTAGAATGTATAAGCCCATAACACGTTGGTAGGACTACAATAATATTATACAACGAAAGTTGATAACGCTATGTCTCATTAGACAGCGAAAAGCTATAAACATGAGAGTTCTGAGCTCTATTGTGGACTAGAAATGTTTACTAACATAGGACAGTGCCCCCGCATGATTGACTCAGCAAGTCATAGTCTCGCACTCTGGAATAAACCATTGCACTTGCCGTCCTGTGGACTGAATACCCACAGAGATTTTGTAACTCAAGGTTTCGAAGAATAAACAGTAGATGGGCAGTAATTAAGGTGACACTGAATATTGACAATACTGATGGTGAGTCAATATAATTAACGTTTTAGTATAAATAAAACATACCGGAAGCAGGACATGACGCGTTGCTTGAATTGCTCCGCTTTAAGTCGGGCAGTCACACTACGCAAGGTGCGTCCCAAGGCAGCAAAAATCTAGAGGTGGAGCAGATAATATGGTAACCAAAAATATCGCGTCCATGCAATTTAAGCGACCGTAGATTAAAGCAACGTACTTTGGTTAAAAGTTCGCCGAAATATTGCCGGAAATAGAAGACATCCCTCACTCCCCGAGAAGCTGCGTTTGCCAATAAGTCTGAGATCAAGTAAAGCCTGAAACGAAATAGTCGAAGAGCAGCCAGAATCGATTTTATATACACACCCTACTATTACTAACCTAGCTATCTTTTTGTGCAATGGAGTTTCATCAATGGTTAGGGACTCGTAAATACATTCACATATTTCTCGAGCGCATGTGGCGTGATCCGCACACCACACCATTGCCTCACCAATCTGTAATGAGGCGTGATATCGAGTAATTAATTAGAGTTAATAAAAAAGACTGAATTGAACCAAAAAAGGAATAAGTAATATGACAATCATACACTATCACATTCCGGGGTGAGTTCTCGTAATATTTGCTCAAGTTTCTTCCTTTGGCTTTTCCGAAGCCGAGCCTTCGGCTTCTTAGAATAGTCCTGCCTAGGACTGCGTCTTGATCTCTCTCGCCTATCCCTTGTGTCCTGAGATCGATTACTCTTCGCCTAAAATCATTTTGATACTTGAGAACATAGCTCAACGGAACTCGAATTCTGGCAGATTCAACTAGCATTGCGCAATTCTTTTTTAAAATATAATTGGAAGGAAAAAGCTTCACATGTAGTGATCACTACAAAAGCAAATAGCTCAACAAGAGATGGAAAAGAAGTTTGTGAAAAAATTACACTCAATATTTAGAGAAAATATCATCGAGAAACTAACGGCTTTAGGAGCATCCAGCTTGGGGAGCCAACGATTCGGGTCAGTGATCGTACATGCATAGCTGTAGAGAGAGCGGGGCATGCAACTAAACAACTCCGTTTGTGGAATCGGTGGCAGCCACCAGGATCCACCTTCAAACATTCTGAAAATAGGCAATGTAACATCACAATCATGTAAAAATGGCATATAAGCATACCTGAACTTTTCTCGACGCCATTCCAAAAATGTGTCTCCCTGGGAAATTGAGTACAGCCTCCAGCGATAATACACATGCGTGGGATGGTTCAGCTCGAAAAGGAATCTAAAGACTAAGCAAAGTATAACAGTAAAAACGTCATTGATGCCTTTCAGCACTTCGCAATAATTACATTTCGGTCCTAGAAATTTGTGACAAAATATCTACTGGATCTACTGTTTTCGCGCCCTATAAGAAGAAAGACATTTACACTTTGGAAGGAGTACAAAATAGTTTCACTCGTAAACTCATGATTCGGAGTCATCGTTTGAATTATAAAGAAATACCCACTGGGACTGAGCGTAATAAGATACTAGGACTGAAATCGCTCGAATGGAGAAGGAAAAAATTCGATATACTTATGGCATACAAAATTTCGAATGGCATAACTATCGTGGATGTTTCTAAGTTTTTCACAATTGTGTTTTCCAACACGAGAGGTTCCTCAACTAAGGTTTCAACCATGCCAGCAAGAACCCAAATTAAGTCGCAGTTTTTTAGTAATAGAGTTATGTCAACTTTTAATTCTCTTTTGCGTCGAAATCTCATCCCCCTCAGTTACTGTACTTTCAAGAAATCTATTAATAAGTTGATTTGATGTAGTTATGTTTAGTCAAGAAATGGTCTATATTTTCACCTTTTATTTTACATGCTTATACATAGCATGTCCGTAAATAAATAAATAAATAAATAAATATGTACCTTCCCGAAATCAAAATAGAATGGAAGGACAAATTAAGGTTACTAATTCTTGAATAAAACACTAAAGTCAAACCGGTTGTGGAGCAGAGCGCCTTAACTCCAAACCAGAACATTTGCTGAGATTCTCAATTGTAATCAAGAATATGCCATTCTCCGACACACGTATACAACATTTCCTTATATAGTCAAGAAACTAGACGAGGAGATGCTTTGAAAATGCACAAAAAATTTGAACAACAAAGAGGTAGGAAAATATTTTTGCGATATCACAAACTGGGCATCGTCTCAAATGGCGAAGAAACCATCCCGTCTTGCATACCATTAAACAACTGATAGTCATTTCAAAAAGGGTTGTAGATAACAACATACTAGAGAGAATATGACAGTTATGGGGCTTCTTCGAGATGAATGAAAAACTCGTAAATAATCGGTAAATAGACAAATGGTGCAATCTGATGTTTGAGTGTAATTATAGAATAACATAAAAATTACAAAATTACCTTACCTTGAATTCCAAAAAATGAAAAAAGCACGGCCTCACCTGAACAATGGATTATTCCGTTCTCGTGTCATTAACATTGCTTCAAACAGCGGTCCTTCGCGGATTGTAAATTCCACCACATGTTGGATGACAAGCAGAAGGTGGCTAAAGGACCACAACAAACGTTTTCACATAGTTTGGCCCATCAAGCTATTAGATCAACACTTGATAATGGACTAATAACGCCTATCCCAACAGTAGAACCCTATTACTACTTTAGATAAGGGACGATTGAATGCTTATACTTGTGCTGTTTGAGTTCATTTTGAAATGCAAGTTATATAGCAATTCTTGAAAGGCTAAACAACGTGCATTTCAAAAATGGATGCAGGGCTCGACTATTGAGAAGGTCAGGATATTGACTGAACATAAGGAATCATTTCTAAATTACTCCATTTGGAGTCACCGTGTTCATTTTTTCTGGTCGCTACAAAGAAGAACGAATCAATTCATATCAATCGTTGACAAGATTTTTGGTTTTGAACACAAACTTGCGCCCCTCATAATAAAACCATATATTAATCACGACCACTTTCCCAGCCCTGTAGTAAGCATGACGAAAAATGTACTTAAAACTCAAGACTCTGCCATTTCGCTTTCAAAACACGCACACCCATTGCAAAAGCCCTTCCTCCCCCAAAGCTACTTTAAAGGCACAGTCCACGATAAAAATGGTTTCTGAGATTTCCCCCAAGATAAATTCGCGGCCTCCTCGTATACCATATCTGGCGCTATTGGGTCGGAAAACGACCTAGTTAGGGACTTATTGAGGCTCGAAGATTGCGCCGAATGTATCCTGGGACGAGTTTTACCTGCATTGTAGAGGCTGCACTTTTCTTAAGGGAACCCATGTAGGAAGTTCAAACAACTTGTCATGACCCATAGTGCCAGTGAAAGGCAGTTCTGTACAATTCTGGCTTAATGAAGTCAGCTCTTTGCGCANTTGCAACAACTGAAATCTCGTCCGAATCCCCTTCCATGTTTTTTTCCGTCATGATAATCTCGTCCAACCTCTATTTTCCTACTTTTGAAGAGCCATATTTTTCTCGAAATCGACAGATTCTTCCGCTTTCTTCACTGCCGATGAACTATTCCCAATCTATACTTCCCTTTTCCGAATAAAAACGGGTACCTCAAATTATCGTAAACTGGGCCTTTAAAAGGATTTGCTTGGTCCTGATAACAACATTATCGAGAACTTGCCGAAAAAAAAAACTGAAATGAATTAGAAGGCCAAAAATAATATCAAAGAAACCTCAAATGTAAGACGTTCCGATGCAATCAAAACATGAAGAATTCAGAGTTATATGAAATTATCTGGAGAAAATGAGATCAAAAGACTTCAGCTCATAGATAGCGACATTCCATTATGACATCTGCTGATCGCCTACCATATGCCGCACGGATGATGGTGCTTACCTGTCTGACGGAATCACTACACGAACTGTCGCGTTCTTGATCATCTGTAGCAGATTAAATTCAAAATTCTTTCAAAAATTAGCTCTATAAACATATTCATAAAACAGTTGGTCAAAAGGAGGAGGTGGGAACAGAAAGAGTACGCGTTTTGCAATGGACAGGCAGGGTTAGTAATACTTAATTGCGCGGTAGAGCAAGTTACCTGATTGTAGGCTTCCAATTGTTCGCCCTCGAAGTTGATTGGCTCTCCATATCGAGGCAAAGGGCCGTACTTTTCCTTATAAGCCGTGATCTATAAAGGGCCGTATGTAGAAGAAAAGCAAGAATATTCAGATTTGCGTAGATATCTAACGGCTTCAAAAGCAATGAAAACAAAGTGTTGTTACTCACATCTCGCAGCAGAGGTTTCGCATTAAATGGCAGTTCAGTGCATGGATCCGGAGCACTCAACTCTAGCAGGGGAGGAGGTACGTAAAATGGCTATAAGAACGAACACTCGTTCCAGGAATGGGAATGATGGGTATAAAAGGAAAGAGGAGACTACCTGAGGAGGTGTAGTTACCTGAGAAGGTATTACAATAGGTTTAGCAAAAGACATTCTGATGGGCTCTCCTCGAATAAAGAATCCCATCATTTGAGCAAGTGCGCGGTCCACATCCTCTCTTGACCTGAAATATAACAAGAAATGAATAATACATAGGAAAGCATGCATCTCAATAAAAAAAGGTTGAACTTACATAAATGCGCAAAAACCGCAAAGATGATCACGTCTCTTTTCTTCCTCTGTACGAGGGAAAAGAATTTTTGCCGATGCCAAGGGCCCAAAAGACCCAAAGGAATCGAACAAATCCTCCATGGTCATCTTAAAAATGAACCATTTGTTATGCACAACGGCGCTAATAAAAGCTAATGGTACTTCACAACATACGTCTAAAGGAAGATTGCTGATGTACAAATTTGTTGTGTACGGGTCATCGTCGTATTCTCCACTTCCCATGTAGGGTTTATCGAGCGGAGGAGCAATCCTGTTTATCCTTAATTGAGAACTGGTTGACGAGCCTGAGGATGAAGTTGAAGCTTACTTGTCTAGTGCTTCAGTATCTACGCCGAGCTCCGCCCTCANATGATCCCTCAACCCCTTCCGTTGATCTCTTTCTTGTTGGACCCTAAACTTGCAAAACATGATCACTTCTGTTAAATTTCACATTTGATGGTTTAGATGACAACAGATGGAAAGAAGAACCGATAGGAACATAATTTTACAGTTTTCTTTCCTACAAACAAGAACAGTTGAAACTTACAGACAAAATAGCCCTTCTGTAAGCCTGCAAGATATCATGAAAAAGCACTAATAAAGGTCAAGACAAATGACAAACTTTTTTAGCTCTTCCTTGAATGCTTCCAAATTGCTGGTCTTGCTCTTTTGAACAGCTCGAGCCGCGCCAGGTCGTGGAGGTCGCGAAATCGGTCGGCTTGCACTGGATGGTATGACTTGAGGTGGCGGACCTTTACCTTTATGTGCTTCTTCGAGCATGCGACGTGCCTTTAAATTACAAATTACATCCGGAATTTACCTAATTGAAAATTGTAAATTGATAGTAAACGAATTACCTTCTCGGCTGCCAATCGCTTCGACTCCTCGAAAGAACTTCCACTCACGGGTAGTGAGCGCTGGATTGGTACGATAGGCTCCGGTTTGTAGAGTTGTTTTGCACTGCTTACTGTAAGGATAACGTGAAATGACCCAATAACGTCTAAAAATCACTCGTACAACAGTCTCTCACCAGTTTTGTTAGCGTTGACTACTTCTGAGCGAATGAAAGCTTTCGGACCACGATCTATGGTGCTACCAATATTTCCGAATTCATCTTCAAACGTCCGTAATGCCTTTTGGAGTTCTTCATGTTCATCATCCGCCTGAACAAAGTTCATTATACGATGAAAGGGTAAAGGCTCACACAAACTCAAAATTGCTTCTTTCCAGCCCTTGGTATCGCTTTTACGGGGCAATACCAATCGCTGGAAGAAAGCTAACGCCTTCACAGTAAAAAACAATGGACGAATATTTTGAAAATACTAACCTTTCGTTTTCGACCGGCCATTGCTTAAAGGCGATACTGAAAATCGTTTCAATCACTGACATTCGGAGTAATCAGAAACAGACAGAACAAAAACGAAAAGACGAAATTATGACAATCATCGAGGATCAAGTTTCAACCTTATGCGCGATTGAGTAATACATGAACTCGTAATGAATTGATGGAAACAAGGCCGCCAGAAACCTTACGAGACGCAATGGCATGGTGAATTAGTCCGTAAGCATTAGGTAACTTATTTGATAGGAACCTGTGGTCCGAAAGATAGTTGGCTCAGCAGCGCATGATGTTTAAAGCAATAAAACATGTGCTTGAAATCATAAGCACGGCTCAGCCAAAGACCACGCTCCTTTGCATCAGGACGATTGTATAATCTCGTCACTCCCTTCGCGATCAAAAAGATAATAAGAAAATGTAATAGAGAGGAACCAAACAAGGCTGTTTCCACGGGGGCATTTATTTCATTTACAGCTGGAGAAGTCGCTAGAGATCACGGAGCATCCAGACGCAGCGGGTGTAAAGATCACTGGACACTTTCGGAACCTTGAGCACCAATAACGTAGTTTATACTGAAAAGTCGAAAAATGTGCTCAGCGAGGTAAAAGAGGGTGCTATACACGATAACCCCTGGACACTTCAGAAACCCTGAACTCCAATAAAAAAGTTCAGACTGAAAAATCAAAAAAGGTGCCCAAAGCAATAGATGAGGGTACTCCGGGGGACGGTACGAACGTGCGTCCGAGGGTGCGCGCGGCGAATTGCGCGGCAAAGTTCGTGACGATTTGTACGACTGCGGCGCCAATTTTCGGGGCAGAAAATCGAAGTAGTGTAGTTTAGTAGGGCGGATGATCCTCCCAATCCACTCTATTTGAAATTTGAGCCCCAATGACAGGCGCCGAACTCGTTCAAACCATTAGGAACTTCGCCGCGCAATTTGCCGCGCGCGTCCTCGGAAGCACGTTCGTACACATACCCGGGTACTCCACAAGAGTATTCCCCTTGATTAGTGAGGCTGGGCTTTTGATATCCGAGTGCGTGTGATCTTCAGATGCGCATCCTATGAGCGTCTGCAAGTAAAGAACCCACAGGCATTGGGCTTGGACCATAAACTGGTTTCAGGTGTGAAAACAGACTTCATGCACGATCGATGACCTTCCTGGGTAGTTACGAGACAATTTTTTTGGTTAACTCAGACCCCAAACATGTTGGTTGGTCCCAGTGCTTATCACTGCCGGACAATTAAAGACTTGACATCCGTGAGCAAATGGTAAATCACAGTGTAACTATCAATCCTGTGTTTAATGCGCGCAATTTCCACGTACACCCAAAAGCTCCGTCATTAAACTATATCCTTCACGATAGCTTTTATGTAAACACATCCTGCTTGCCCTGACTAAGTGATGGTGCGACCACCTTGAAGCCAGCACTGTACTGACTATAACACTCCGTCGAAAATACATTTTGTTAGTTTTCCCCATCCCACGAGTGTTTTTTGCTGGGTCGCGTGAAGCAAAACCTGCTTATGAATGGATTCATATGTGGAACTGATATCGCTTGCAAATAATTTTGCGGACATAAAGTTAAAGTGAAAACAAAAAAGAATGAGGGGAAAAAACAAAGATAAATGAGCGCTATTAGCAACCGTAACTACTTGAAACTTCTAGCAACATCTTACTACACGAAAAAGAACACACACTAATAATCGAGGCACTTTGTAATACAAATATGGTAATTTTTAGGGATTCGGCAGAAAAAATGTGGTATCAAGTCGGCAATGAAAGGTGCTTATGCTGTAAAAGTGCTATAAAAGGGCCAGGCTTTCAGCTGCTCCCTAAAATGGAATTTCGACTATATATTTCGTCCAATCTACTTGAGTAGTTGTATACAAACAGCATTCATACGCTTAACAAAAAATCTTGCACTGATTGGGCTCTGCATCAATGCAAATGCAGTATATTTAAGGTCTGGATATAAAGCAAGGAAATAGCGTCAACGGACATTAACGACCATGTAAAACGTTGGCTATCTTTAGATAATTGAGCAGAGTCGATAACACCAAAGCATTCCACGTATATTAATGAAAAAGGAGTATAACTGTTTCTTAGATAGGCCTTTACGAGAATCAATGGAAGCGGAGCGATGCAAGGTCGCAGCGATATCGTCGCGCGATGCATTTTAGCGGTGGAGCGCGGTCTGAGCAAATGGAGCACGGCAGACCATCTCTGATGGTAAAAGAAAATAGGGATTTGACTTTTAACAAAGCCTGATTGGAACCCAAAATTGATAAGAGCACAGGAATCGGTGCATTAGATATGTTACAGCTAAGAAAATGAACTTTTTAGCTAAGAACACCAAGAGAAAATGAGTTTAGAAATAAGTGGAATCCCGGGACCACGAGTGCTTAAGAACGCTCCATGGCTTTTTATGTTATACACACCTTTCTTAACCTAAGTCCGAGAAGCAAAGCTGCTTCGGGGTGGGCAGACAATTGGATGTTAAATTCTTGCCCTATGTTTGCAGGACATCATCACCCTCACCTCTCACCCACCCCAGAGCTCTTCCCCGTGTAAATATTAGTTCGAAACAATATCCTCGACTAATTCGAGACGAAAAATCATTTCTGAGCACAAGTTATGTTGACGACCTCTCCTTCCCTGTGCCCTAATCCTTCAATAGTTCAAAGAGGCGCTGGTCCCCAGTCCCCCTAATCTTCCCCTCGCTACACTTTCCCCAGAAGTCGTACCACATGTTGACTCCCCAGAGGCTGCAGAAAAACTCGACTTCTGAAAATAGAAACGAATAAAATTATCAATTAATTGATCATGGACAAAAAAGCAGGCGCCTTCCAAACTGATTAACTACCACTCATTCCATCTAGCAGATCGCTTAGTAGTAGGGAGGAGATAGAACGGGATAGCCTGAGTTTTGGTAGTAAGAAGAGCAAAAGACCATTGAATGAATCAGACGGTGGCAGAAATGGACGGCCACCAGACACCGTCGAAGCCAGAGCGATTCTGATAGTTTACGCGCTCGGGTGCCAACCGTTGGCAGAAGTTCAGGTAGAAAGACGTCAGCACGAGAATTTACACAATGGGACGGGATAGCAACAGACTTCACCAGCTTTTCTGCTTCACCAGCTGCTCATTCCCCCCTCAGTCACAATGATTACCGGTGAGTATGTTTAATTCTTTTTGTATTCAATGTGAAATTAATTAGCCAAGCATGAAGGCAGGAGGTGTGATTGTTCTAGTTCGGTCTGGAAGACCCCCAGGACCTGGAATCCAGGAAAAATACGAAAATCCAAATGGTAGCTTGGTTTTACAGCAATCACGGCTATGGATGTAGGCTCGAACGAGGGAGGTTAGGTAACCCGTAATCTACTGCAAATTCATGAGCCCTCCACCATATTCAGCGTCTACTTGCCATGGTCCCTTTCAGATGCATCGTATAAGTGACGGGTCAAAACTTAAGTTTTTAAATAGATCTTTGTCCATAACTCGCCAACCTTGTGAGACTTTCGCATCACGTACTGCTGGGAAATAGCAGCAGTTAACAAAACATCAAAACACTACAAATATTTGT
>UZAF01016270.1:0-10213 GCA_900617895.1 Haemonchus placei | reverse complement strand
CTGACCACCACAATTCATTGTATAGGCCACATACCATTCATACGGCACTGCGATTCTGAATGGAAAACGAATCCGGGACGCATGTCTCATGGTCAGACAGGATTGGTTAACGCCGAAAAACATTATCCTCCCATCCTTAGACGGTACTACCTACTTAGCTTTCCTATGAGCACCCTTTGTATCGTTACCGTATGTTGTAGGGTATGACGGCGTACTTCCGTGGCCTTGGAGGAAAGACCGCTGGAAGTACTGCTAACAGCACTTTCGCTGCTTAATTACGCTTCCCAAGCGGCTTTCGCCGCAAAAACACCTTTCGTCCTTTTCGTCAGTACCCAATCTCCCTTTTCACTACATCATCTGTATGTATGCACATCGTCTACGTGGCAACCAAAGTGTATCCTGAATTTGAATTCTAGTAGTTAGTGACGGTCCCTCAAATGTTCTCTTCCTCTTCGCAGCAATATCGACAGTTCTTGGGAGACGGGCATTAGAATCGGTACTGTGTAATCGATTCGCCGCACTAAGCTGTCGCGGAACATTTGCTTCGCCGATTTGACAGCTCTAACGTTCTTCATACAGCTCACTCGGTATGCGATCATTATTTTGGGGATGACTGTACTGTTAGTGCTTTTGCCTCTGCATTTCTTACCTGCTGCTGCTTTCTGCTGCATTCCTTCGAGCCCGCAGCATCCCTCTCGCCGCCACGCGACAATTTCGATTCTACTGCACCACACCCACAGTTCTTCATTGCCAAAAACGGGAAAATCACAGGCACGGAAAACCTGCCTGCAGCTTGCCCTCTCACCTCATTGATGTTGGTTAGGAAATACAGATCGTAATGAAATTGCAGAACTTGTTCCTAATCTTATATGGTACCTGTAACTGGATTGTTGCAGTGTTATGGGAGCACGTGGCACCATATGGGTGGCTACTCACGTTTACTTGCCTTCTGGCCTATTTCATCTTCAATAACTTGATCCGGCCAAAATTAAAAGCAATATGGGAATCGAAGGAATTGATCGAAAGGAAAAAGTTCGGTAAGTCGATCGTTTTCAGTCTATTTTACAAAGATAGGTATGCAAGTTTTCAGATGAAAATGTTCACGCTCGTATCGCCACAAGGTTGGAAATAGCTCGAGAGGCTCAACAACGACGTCACGATGCTGTTGCAGAAGAAGCCAAGCGAGCTGCCGAAGAAGCTGCTCGTAAAAAGCTCGAGCTCATGGAGAAGGTGCATTTGTCCTTAAACACATGGAGAAATTTTAATAAGGGAACGAGAATCGAGAACATCGAGAAGTGAAAAAAGTGCGAAAAACGCCGGCTTCTGTTAAAAATAAGGCTTCAAAAAGTAGAACATAGGGGCGGTGTGAGATTTGGGTCTGTAACTGTCTGTGTGTCTCCCACATAGGCCTACTATTCGTTGGCGTCCTGACACTTCTTTGCGAATGATGCAGCCTAAACAAGGCTCATAACAGGCCACTTTTGTGAATGTACATAGGCCAAGTAGATTTTGACGCGCTTATAACTCTCTGTAGAGGTAGTTTTCCAACCCAAAAGTGTCCCACGTGCTATTTTTAAGGACCACAGTTTCATCCTAAAGGAGAATTCTGAGAAACCATTTTTAACGTGACCCGCGGCTTTAGTGATCCCATGAAGTTCAGTTTCGATGAACAGCACAAGGATTTTGTTAATGCACCAGTCTACTACTACAGTCTAGGAAATTTCTCGATCACAAAATAGTTTGCTGAATATCATTTCTCCGTCTTAGGATCTGCGAAATAAGAGTGTTTTGGAAACCACCCTCATATCGCGTGACCTGAACATGAAAAAGAAGATGGCGGACAAACGTCAGAGTCCGGGAGAATTCATCGATGCTCACATTTCTGCCAAGCCCGTCGTCGTGTTCAGCAAGACATGGTGTTCGTATTGCAGGTATAATCGTTTTGATTCCAATGTTAAATAACTGAAACTGTCTTTTTCTACCCTATCAAGTATTCCGACGACCCGTTTCTGAACTGAAGCTCACTGAATACACGGTCCGATGGTAACAATTTTACGGAAGCCGCCATTCTCTTGTTTAGAGGGTTTTCCAAATCTGCACCTTCTCTTATGTTTATCATTTACCTTTGCTAATGCAACTGCTTTGATGCTCTATAATCGCCAGTTTGCGAAAGTTGAAAAAGGTGAATCATTCAGCAGCCGTTTCTTCCTTGCGCCCATTTAGTAGTCCATTTCCGGAGCCTTTCGTGTTTTCGAAATTTCTTGCGTGACAGTCTCTCGTATCGCGATGCGTGGTCAGGTGAACGACCAACTCTAAGCTCAGCACAAGAAAAATGACTGCCGAATTGAATGTATGTTCTACATCAATGAGAATTGTCTTCCCCGAGCAAATACAGTAATATCCAGATATGTTTCGGAGACCATATGAATTTTTTGACGAAAAGAAGTTCAAGAAAAAGCAAATACTATACCCACTACTACGCGGTACCGAATTCCACATATTTTTATCTGACGAAAAGGTGTTCTGCGCGGAAGAGACAGAGTACCTATATATTTATCTCTACAAGTGACGAGGGTTTTGTAAAGGGTGAGATCGTTTCTCGTACCCATTTTCCCTAAAATTGGTTATACTTTTCCCTTAGAAGTGGTTATACTTTTTCCCTAGTAGTGGTTATATTTCTCACTGATGAACACGAGAAAAGATGTGACAAAACTGCGACAGGCCAAGCTGGGCAGCAGTCGCTGCCATGTTGTCGAGTACAAATTTGTGGGTAGGTATAATGGTATTTTTAGAAAGGCGAAAGCAGCATTGGCAACATTACGGCTTCGAAAGGAGCAGTATGAATACATTGAACTAGATGAACGAACGGATTTGCCTGTTGACGCGATACAGGACGAATTTCAGAAGAGATATGGTAGCAGATCAGTCCCCAAGGTAAGATGGAAATTGTATAGGAATTCAACATTCCTATGAAGTTTTATGAGCTTTAATACTCCCTAATCAATTGTATCTTGAAGGTATTCATCGGAGGAGAGTTCATAGGCGGCGGCGACGATATCGCAAGGCTGTTGCACGAAGGAGAATTGGAGTCTCTGGTAGAAGCAGTCTTGAAATCTCAGTAGTCCCAAAACGTTCTCTGTCCTGCTAATTCTCGCTACTTGCCCAAAACCCAATAGTATTACTCTTGTGAAAAGTATTGTGCATACTGTATTTTTTCTAAAAACATGTATTTACTGTAAAATCGCGTACTTTATAAAAAGTATTTATCTAAGCCTACGGACCCGTTTTCACCGGACTTACTACACACCCTTTAATCAATCACATGCAAAGAATAGACGAAGCTGTGAAACTGCTAATCAAAACAGCTGTCATTATATAAACTCTATTACGTTAGTAACACAGAAAGCAAGAGGGTGTCACCAGGACATGAACACAGATTGATCCAAAAGATTCCTAGTGTGATGTAGGCTTCATTTCAGCTTTTATTGTCCATTCATATATTCGTTCATTACGCTCTTCATCCACGACCTTGAAAGATGGAAATTGTGTAAAAGATATATTTGAAAGAGAAGATGGCAATGGTTTGGCAAAATAACCTTCGAAGTGCTTTCATTTCCCGTACTCAAATCCATTGGTTCATCTTGGCCTTCTTCTTCCATTACACAGGGTTTGATTGCCGCATCGAGTCGATCGACAGCTTTTTTCAGGGCCATTTTGAATCCTTTAGACCCCATTACAGGGAACGATGGATCAGCTGTGCCACTGATCCATCCATTTATGCGCTGTCTCAACCTGAACATAGAAAACCCCTGATGATAACAGATTAAAGTCAGAAAAAAGAAATATTGGTGAAGTTCATCATGGGAACGAACAGTTATTCTTAGCAGACGACCAAAATCCCAGGGCGGCCTCGTTCTGTACATGGTGTACGTCCGTACAAAAAAGTATTTTCAACTCACAAAATCAGTGCGCCTCAGAACAATATTGTGATATGTAACAGGATTGATTCCAATGAATATTTTCATGAAATCAAATGATATCTTTGGATATTGTTTCACTCCAGTACACCATCGCCCTAGTCAAAATGCTCTCTTACTCATAAGTAGTTATTTTCAGTTGAAGATCGTTATCTATGACTTCGCTATTTGAATGCAATGTCAATGGCTTCGTCATTTTGAAAGACAACCCAAAAGGTTACATGATCAGCTGTGTATAACTTTTACATTTTCCTACTCTTTCCATCCATATTGTGTGCCTCAACCAGCAGTATTTATAGAACTCCTCTTTAACAGTACTTCGAATGGCCTTCGGCGAAATATCACCTTCAAGGAGGCATTACTTCGTTGTTTCAGGAACACAACTTTTGTAAGGATCGCATACTGCTCGATGGAGCAGCAGATCGATCTTTGCATGGAACTACTGTTCCTACACTGTAAAAGTGAGGCTTTCTTTCAATCTACAAACTTCCTAAAATCTCGACAGAGCACAAAATGAGGAGACTACGCGTCAGCAAATCCTTTGAAGAATGACCCGGATGGAATATCTTGCAGAAACGTACGAACCACACGATTCATACATAGGTGGTGTGACGCAGAAGAAACATGGATTTGTTAAATGAAAGGCTTCACGAAAAATGAACAGAACATGGTTTGAAGACAAAGAAAAGTCTATTTTGAACACTATCTTATCAAAGCCGTCTTCGAGAGAGCTAGTAAAAAGGTTTTCATTCTATCGTCATATTCTAGAGCCAAAGGGAATAGAAAATCAATGTCATAGTGATCCTATTTTTTGGTTGTTTTGTTCAAGTCTAGCCACCGAAAGTCATTGCAACGGTCGAATCAGCATTTAATATGTCACTACGATTCTGCATAGAAGTCGAATGAGGGAGCGCATTCAAAGCGCGACTGATCAACTTTGTTCGTTATTCCCCATTTAGCGCCACTTAATAATCCTAACCTTTGAATACACATACGCCTTCAAAGTTAGTCCTGCCCTAATCAAAGAGGCGCGATTTGGAGACAATAAGTGTAAGTAACTTTAATATCACCCTAAGTACAAAACTTCAACTTACTCTATCCATGACTTCTCTACAAAAGATTTGATCAACTCTTTGAAGTCGCCCGGCGGTTCCAGATAAACCTAAAGTAAGACTATTCGATTACTCATATTCCTTCCCATAACGTGGCAGGCTCAGGTGGTGGCTGTTCCTACGAAAAAAAGTTAAATGTTATAAATCTACCCAATTTTACCAAATTTTACCAGAGAGGAAAAGAGTTCAAAGTTCATGGATTAGNCAAGAATTTAGGTTTCAATGATGAGTCATATTTGAGAATTAGCGCTTTTCAGCTACTAAAACAGAAAGACAAAACATATATGCCATTTTTCCCAACAGAAAGTTGACTCGGTTTTTTTCTCAGGCAATGCTGACCAAGTTCCAGTTCATGGCACACTTGCCAGGTGACCTACTTGGTACGATGAAGTGGCGAGAATCACGAAGTGGGCCTGCAACTTGTGCCTATCATTTTTGAAGACTTACAGAGGCAGACGTCAGGAGGAAATTCCTCGCTCGCGCTGACCTATCTCTGGATCTTCTTGCCTCAAAAAGGAGAAGCTGCTTGACTCCTGTGGGGGGAGAATGAAGTCTTGTGGGTTGTACCAGTCAGACGCCGTACACTGCCCCCCTTCAAAAGTACTCTGGAGGGGTGTACTGCATAATGACTCCTTGTGATTTCCGAGGATGTTGCCGAAAATTAGCAGTTCCATTTCCCATGATTTTTTCCTTTCAAGCTTTTAGAGCTAAAGAGCAAAGCACAATCCCAGGCAATTACCCAAGTCGACAATTTCAATCACAACCACTTATTGCGATTTTTCTGTCAAACTTAGAGGATTTTGCATAACTACGTAGGAAAGATGTAATCAAAACTTTGTCGTTGTAGCCTTGCCTTCAGAAGCAAGTTTTTAACACCATGTAGTAATAAAAAGGACGCATAAGATGTGTCACCTTAAGTAGATATTCAAGAGAATTGATAGTAGCGGTCTCATTATAGCGACGAGATCGGTCAGACATTTCCGACTGTTGCTTTCGCGACTCATATCCAGCTTCATTGAAATATGGTTCAGGTACCAAGATCAAGGCTAAAAGAAAGCTCAGTAGAAGAAAATGAGTTATTTTTTCTGAAAACTCCAAAAGGTACGGTTTTCTTCAAACCTTGTATTGAAAGCAGTACTTGGAAAATGTTTGACTTTGCAGGGTTCCATGTTTCAACACCCTAAAAAACCGAACGGTTTGACCAGCTTGCGATACAATTGCATATATTGGCTCACCTGGCCTGACCATGTGCCAAGAAGGCTAGTGCACACTTTTCCATTCTGATAAAGGTTTGGATTGAGTTGTTCTTGGGAGTAAGCTACGTACGTGACCTACAAAAACAACCACAATACTTAATTTTTTCTTGATTTTCAAGCCATTCTTTTCAAAAAAGAAATACAGTACTCTTAATTATCATCAAGCTCTATTCCTAACACACCTCGGGCGGTTTTTGCGGGTAGTCGGCAGGCAGTTTGAATTTGAAGAAGAAGGGAGTGGTGTCGAAAGGTGTTCCTCTTGGTCCAATTATAAGAACATGCAGGATATTCAACCTATAGAAATGGGTTTATCAGAAAAGAGCTTTATCTAAAAATTCACTTATGTTGATTACGCGCGGCTGCATGAAAAAAACTTCCCACCTATCCGCAAAGGCGTGGACATGAATGCTGTCAGGAACATTCTCTGAGAGCACCTTGTGCTCTTTGAACACCGCGGAATAGAACTTTCTACTAGGCAGGCCGTCGACGAGTTCATTTCTCTCTGGATATTCGTCCAGTATCTGAGAACTGATACCGTAAATCGAATGAATCTGATGAAAATACAAGTGGAAATGAGCCTGACCCCTACCCAAGTGTAGAGTTAGGCTACCTGTCGCCGTCATGTAGCCTAACTCTTCACCTGGGCTGCACACATAATGATACATGCACTCAAACTGACTTCCCAGCCATTTCAAACAAAAAAGCAAGCACAAAAAAATGGAACTAAACGAAGTACCTCGAAAGTACCAGCACAATGTTTTGCTTGTTGTCCACCTGCTTCACCTTTCACTGAGAACTCAACTTCATGAAGATCACTGCAATATCGGGAATGATATGGAGAAAGGAGCCTTACAGCAGAATCGCCTCGCAACTTATAGGATAAGCACTCAACCGAAACATAAAAGTCTTTCAAGCTCGGAAGGAAAAAAGATCATTAGGATGCTCACCAATTCATTTCATGTGTGTCCCCAGCTGCGCCCAGTTTTTCGCCACAGGTACGCTTCACCTGAAATCCCCACATGGTGAATACTAGGGACGTTAGTAAGTATTTCAAGTGTATATCTACTCCGCAAATAAGGCCTAAGCCTTATTATAAAAAAAAACTGAAAAATAATTAACCTGCAAGTGAATTGAGTCCAAAGAGTACGCTTGTGTGACGTCCATCAACCGGAGAATCATTGAGGGGTAGTGGTAATCCACAGAGCGCCTGTAATGTTGAATTAATTGGTCTATATAATCCTTACCGAACCACTCATTCTTATGAGTTTCCGAAACGACTTACGCGAACATAATGATCTCATGAAGAGTAGGGTATTTGATCAGTCGAGGTGTTTCGTAGTTCATATCAAACACATGATTCAACTGCAAATGATGTTCTCAATGAAAGTAAATGAGTGGTAGTACATAGATGGAAAATTCGCGGAGAGAAAGGCATAGTGACCCATTCTAGTAATAAATGAAACTTTAAGAAACCACAATGTAAGTTTTGAAAGAACGGCGATTGCAGTACTCACTCCATCCCAAAGAGATCCTTTACACAACGAGTTGTACGATACAAGCCCACAACGATGTAAGAGTACCAAAGCACTGGCGAAGGTTCGCTTGATCTGAACAGGTTTTCTTAGTATACGACTACTGTATTTCGCACGGAACTGCTTTTCCACCGTAATTTAAACTTTCTATAACTGATTTCTTTTGAATCTACGCAAGAAAGAAAACAAACTCAAGCCCTCCCAATGAAGCCACATCATAGAATGGGCAAACCTTGTTCAGAAAAGAGCAGCGCCCATTCAGAATGACTACCAAAAAGTAATAACAACGCTATAGCCCTAGACTAAGAGCCAATTGTCCCTGCGCAGGCAACAACAGTGGAGATTCTTCATTTTAGATAGTGTGGTAGACCGTTTTGTTCGTCCTTCGCAAGACAGGCACATCCTAACTGATCAGCTCAATCCGACAACAGATCGGCAGGCAGTATTTGTCGGAAATGTATGATAACGCATTAAAGACAACAAACAAAATCGAGAGCTGAATAAATGATGCCCATTAACCATGCTAAATTTAAACCAGCTGACATTTAAACTAGTTACTTTGACAATGAAACCCAAATAAATTACTCTTCAAATAAAGGGCAAAAAGAATCTATCGTTATAACTTACAAGGACTTCGCGAGATTCTTTCGATTTGGAATCTTCGCTAGCTATATCCTTCCTTGCAACGAGTTTCACTTCCTCTAGAGGCCAAGTATCGCAATTGAGCAGCTGTTCAATGACCGAAATTGTAAATGGTGTTTGTTGAAGCATTGTAACCATATCATGAGCCGATCCCTTCACTTCTACAGTAATGGACGGAGGCTAAAAATGAATAAACAACATCAAATTTGCAGCGAAAATCATGTCAGAGGGCACAAGACTGCTAACTGCGTGACAATCTGTCATTTCCCTCACCTTGTTCAATGACGGCACTTCATCTATCATGGAATCGTCTTCTATCTTGAAAGGCTCCTGCGACGATTCCTAAAGTCGATTTTTTCATGAAAGCGATCATCTTTTTTGTTGAACGAGTTATGTTCTAAATACAAATAAGTGTGAGCTAAAATGAACTTTCTTGCATTCATTTCTTTGGCATAGTGAGCGGTGCAGAGCGAGTTTTTCAATTCAAAATATTTTGAAAGCAGTGACTCAAAGTGAAGCTCGATGCTGACTCGAAAACGTTAGGCTTCCAGCCGCAATCGTGATTTGCCTCTATTTTTTCGCATACATGCTGATAACAAGCTTTACATTGCTTCCAGAGGGTACGGCTCTGCTTTACAAAAAACAACTTGCTGGTCCATTTTGATTTTAAGTTAACTCTCAATTTTCATATCACGTGGCGCAACTCTTGGTGGCGAATAGGGTAATAAATCGCGGACTCAAATGCGGTTGCCCGGAAACGCAGATGGATTCAGGTCTACTTGTTTTGTGCCGATTGATACCTTGTCTTCTGTGCATCATTACGTGATGAGAGCCTGCGGGTGCGGATGATATCATGATACATCGAAACAGCTAAAAGCTTGCATCCATGTAACTGGGAACTAACCGGGAGGAACCAGAGGCACTTTACATAAACCTGGAAGAGCTGTACAGACAAGAGCATATTAGCCAACAAATCTTCGGTAATTTCACAAAGATTAAATCTAGAGAACAGCTGGAAAACTTCACATTGGCATTCGAAGAACGAAGTGAAAGAGTCAGGTGGAAAAAGTGCTCATTTTATAGTGTCGATCCTTACCGTGTATGGTAATTCGCAGTTTCAACCGGGCATGGTAATTCGCAGTTCCAGAGGCCCTCTCATTTGCATTTGACTCGGGTATATCTGGTACACAGTTACATAATGAAATAGATCATATCATCCTCTGAAAGTTTTGTCTGAGTGAAGTCGCTGTTGTTCCAAGTTCTACATGGGATCGGACCGTCTCCCCCGCGCCAACTTCTGGTTTTCCCAGTTTCTTGGAGGGACAGTTGCAGAGTTTAGAAAAACAAAGCTCAAGACGGTCATCGACTGAGAGCGCTTCGCTTTGATTGCGAGTTTTTGGGATGATCCCGCTATCGACAATATCATATGGAATTAAAAAACTCTATAGTCAGTACGGTAGTGCTAGGAAAGAAGAGAGCACAAGTAACCAAAACATTCCTCGTTTCTTGATCACTTGTGTACCCTCCGCTTTCCTCTCGGGTATCGAGCTGAAACATCGCTTCGTAAGTTCAAAATCTCGTTTATATCCGAACAACGTAATGTTACAGCTCCGGAGACGAAGTGCTTTATTGAGCACTAGACGACAATTAATATGCACACCGTAGAATGAGGCTTTTATAGTCGAGTGTCGCAC
>UZAF01016269.1:92915-103124 GCA_900617895.1 Haemonchus placei | reverse complement strand
GTGTATATATGTGTATATGTGTCTATATGTGTGTATATATGTGCGTATATGTGTGTATATGTGTGTATATATGTGCGTATATGTGTGTATATGTGTGTATATATGTGCGTATATGTGTGTATATGTGCGTATACGTGTGTATATATGTGTGCATTTGTGTATATGTGCGTATATGTGTACATATGTGTATATGTGCGTATATGTGCGTATACGTGTTGTGTTTATGTGACTATGATGGAAGACGATTAGTCCTGGGCAGCAGGTCACAAATTAGCCTTGGATGCAAATTAATGGATAAAAGGATAAAGTCTATGGGCGTTGATAAATTCACTCTGAGGTATGCGTTCAATATCCATTGAAAAACGTAGTGGCGTATTGATAGCGTATGCGGCCTATACAATGACTCGCGATGACTTCCCAATGTACAAGTCAGTGCTTTGGTCTTCTCAGAAACCTTATCTTCAAAGTCGATGATCGTTGGATGTGTCCGTAACTGTTGGGGGAATAGACAACTTATGAGAAGATGTGAACTACTTTGAAACATCTGCAGTGATGTGGCTTGCTCGATGAATCTCTATTAGATTGTTGATCAATAACAGATTGATTAGCTACATTCCGACAAGTCAGCCGGGTATATTACGCCTCATCAAAATGAGATTAAGTTTCCTTAATCAATTCCAAATTGTTGACTAGTTGCCGCTTAAATAAGTTTGGCTCACTCCGACGGAAGGGGTGCTGCAGTAAAGAAATCAGCTTATTCCTTGCTCACTTTATAAAAAAAGTAAACACCGTTGAATGATACTTGTGAAAAAATGTAAAAAATCCGTTCTATTTAGCAAGACTGGGGGACTCCCCACCATTTACATATGGAAGATTTTTGATTGAATTCTCGCATGATCCCTCCATTTTGATAGAGTACTCCAAACAACGGAGTAGTAACACTTATTGAGTTAAATCGTGAAATGGAGTGAAAGGCGAAGTACGAAACTGGAGTTTCATCTTTCCCTACACTGGATTTCACTTCCTTCCGTTTCTATTAATTATTACTTTGGAATGTTACTAACCCAAGATGAATACAAAAAGACACCAGAACTTCTCAAATTAAACTCAAAATGGAATAACATGTGATGAAAGCAATTAAAGCCGACCTTCAGCCTACCAGAGAATATTCGGGATCAAGCCTTTTTTCGGCTCCATGGGTGATATCAAGGTAGTCGAGTATGAGAACCGAAATCGCCAAACGGTAACCGATCGGTGAGGACAATGGGCAGTTTCGGTACCCCGCATCGATACTGATTTCGATATTCCGATTGCGATAGGTCATAAGCTCAGTGTGCCATTATTTCTTATGTGATTTCATGCTTTATTTGAGCTTTTGCTCAAAAAAAATAGGTAATACCTAAAGTATTGATGTATAATTGCCATCCAGCTTTTATTCATCCTAATAGGAAACTTCTTTATATCAGTTTCCAAAACCTGAAAGCGACATTTTGAGGTGGTCAACAGTGACTGCTGATGGGTGATCGGAACTTGAACCCCCTCGAATTCGAATTGGAACAATCAACTTATTTATTCGGCGCTAACAGGCCATCTACTTTTCATTGTGAGCACACAGCTCTGGATCCCTTCCCCTCGCCTACTTCGGTGCCCCATCCTTCCTATTTCAGATATTGGACAAAAATCGAGATTCTCGCCAATATGTTGTCAGAATATCGGATGACATTGAATTTGAAAAGGAAATCTCAGTGAAATTGTGTTGAGGCACCGCTCTCTTTCAACACTGAGCACTGGAGCACTAACACAGGAATTTCGTTTTTACCCATCTGAAAAATGTTTAGAGGAAACGTGTGTGTATTTGTTTGGTCTTGATCAATTGAGTGCTTGGCTGGAAAAAGAGCTGGAGGAGGGGCAGGGGAGCGCAGGAAAAGGTAGGAGGATGACACTGTGAAAAAAGTGAGGACTGCTACAGGAGATCAACGGAAACAGGATAGGACCTGAGCCCCGAGGCCTAGAAGCTCTGAAGCCCGTAAGGCTCCAACCCGAAGCCTTGAAGCCCTGGAACCCCGAAGCCTAAGCTTCGAAGCCTAACTATTCGACAGGAAGTGTTATTCAGCTAGGCTCAGACCAAGGCTTACAAAAACCACCTAATTCTTCGAACAATAAAAACAAGAAACCGATCAATATGAAAAACAACAAACGCAAGCAATAGAAAAAAAAACCAAAAACAATAACAACTTTTTCACTTGAATGGAAATGTATGATTGGCTAGTTTCTGGAGGCTTAGCACGAGCAAATTTGGGTACATGACCCACGAGTCGATTCCTGATCCCAAAGTCAACGTGATGTGTAAGTGTAATGCAGATATACTTTTGGTGGGATGAAAACAGCAAAAACTCCACATCCCACAGCCTTTGCAAATCAGTAACCATTTGACCGCTGCTGCAGTCTTGCAATTGAACCGGATTTTCGATGTATCGGAAAACCATTACTGTCATTATTTTCATTTGGTCTCGTTGACCAAATGGGAAATGACCCCTTACTGGTGTGGCCCCTTTATCACAAAGGTCGAGCCTGTACAAACACGTCAATGTCATATTGTTGTGGGGTATGAAGCATAACTCATAGGAGCCCGCTGCTGCCCATGACATGATCCATGGATCGTATTTCTTGCTAAGCTGTCTGTGTCACACGTATAGGATTATACTTTCTCTGGGGAGCGGGATTTCACTATGAATTAACACTAATTGTTTTTCTACTCTTTCAATGAGCTCCTTTCGATTATAGTAATAATTTAATCGCGGCGATTGCTTTTCGTGAGCTAAGTTCGTAAAGGTTTGTAAAGCCAGCTATCCGCCGTTGTCAGGGTGATTCTCTTCGACTGCACTTGGATACGTGCAGTCCTACATAACTGTGCAAAATCGGCTTCTCCTCCATCATCGCATCTTGACTACTGACCGAAAAACTGGCAATTCAGACATTCAACGCAGCAATTAGTAGAGCGATGACACCGACGCTGGCTTTTGAGCGGTTAACGTGGGTCGTGCTCCCATCACAGATGCACCCCTGTTTGACACATAGCTGGTTGCTGATAAGAAATGAATGGCTGCTTAGCTAACCCGACTCCCACCTCATTTGCCTTAGCAGCGTAATAAACATAACATCACAATTTGTTAATTCTTTAATAGTAATTGTGACTCCATCTACTGTATATTTAGCTAAAACCATTTCTCATTTTTCAGCTCCGGTGGATAAGAGTTGGGAGGCGTAGTAGAACCACCTTACTAAACTTATTCTCCGCTCGAATTTGTTTTCAACTATTTGTACCAAGATCCTGTTCTCTGGTATGGGAGAAGAGACCTGAGATCCTGATTCAAGTACCTCACATCCCCGCGCACGCAGCCGTCTTGTTTCTTTGAATAGTTCGTGGTGAAGCGTCCTGATTCATTCTCCCTCCCTTTTTTCGAACATTTCTACTCATAAAAGTTTTACTGAAACAGAGATTCGTTGCATTTCTTAGATTTTACCAATGACAATTTATTCCCTCGAAGTTCTCTTTTTGCTGTTTGAAAATCCGATTCCGATCTATGATATGTGATTTCTATCCATAAGATTCTGCGGAACTTGTCTTTGGAGAAGCTACTCGAGTAGAAAATGCACGAACAGTACATAAAAGTCTCGTTGAGTTTTTTTNTTTTTTTACGTGAATCATCATGTGCATTCTACTTTTCTGTTTGGTTTGTCCGCAATGACGTCTAGTGTTTGCTCAGTGATATGATGCCGCCTTAGATTTGATCACGCTGGCCCATCCCTGCTCTTTGCATGAACTCGAGTACCGATAGTTTTTCACTTGACTTTAATGAAGAACGCTCCATCAGATTCCTTTAAGTATTAGTTGTATATACTATTGCGCCTATGAAGCTGTGAAAGGTTCTAAACCGTCTCTGATCGTTTTCATTTTCTAATATGGCCCTGGTCAACATCAGCAAATAAGTCAGCCAGTTTTGCTGAACACCTAAAACTCTTAACAAGTCGTATAATACGAGAACCAGAATAACACATAGAGGTTAGCTGTCAAAAACAAGACTTCCTCCCTACTATTATGACTTCAATTCTATATATTGCATCCTCTGCAGATCTTCACTAAACGTTCCCTCTCACTGGAAGATCTCTGGCCGGTTAGTGACAAGGCTACGTAGGTCGATCTCAGGTGGCGGATAGGGGAGTAAATCCCCATCCAAAAGTCACCTGTACCTGCCCAGTCACGCAAGTGAGTTCAGGGGATAGACTCCCACCTTCTGCTGTTTTGGGTCGATGCACCTGTACCCCGCAGGTCCGAGTAATTTAAATTTTCTCATGTTAAGCTACCTGAAACCACCCTCATAACTCCGTTCAGAGAAGCGCTTGGTTTGGAAAGCAGATTCGAACTCAGCATCCAAAAACACGTCCACTAGTGTGGGTCTCATTTCAAATGGCCACTTCGACTTGGGATCCTTCCCTGGTAAACTACTCTACTTCGAGTTTGTGCCCTGAGAATTGGCGTCAAGTCATACAAATCGTCACGGACTTTGTCGCGCAAGTTGCCGCGCACGTCCTCGGACGCACGTAGCGCCCGTCCCACGTACCTGATGCTCCCTTTTCGCCATACCAAACAAATATTTCCGAATGCCGTATTAACGTACATCTACATGAGTTGAGGTGTCAACATGAAAAACGGCCTGGCTACGAAGCTGAGCTAAAGAGAACGCTCGGTGTGGGGAAGACTTGAAAATATTGAGGGCGGTGAAGAAAATAAATAACTGCTCCGCAATCACCTTTTCGACACGGCTGTCTCCTTACCGCTTTTTGGACAGTTAGACTTTAAAAACGCAACATTAACATGCTGTCAGCGTCATTAAGCGATGCTGAATGACGCTGAAAGTTCTTTTTTTTGCGGCACGAGGCAAAACTTTTTTAGTTGTTCCGCGATTGCAATTACATAGCGTGCAGCAAGCGCGACGGGATGTTCGGGAAGAAGATACAGGGACACAGAAGCGGAAGAAGTAGCTGTAAAAACATGCTAAAAATAATGACTGCATATCGATCCTGTTGTATGAAGAGTCCCAGAACTGCGATAGTGACGCAACTCGTCCGCGACTGCCGCGTGCGGCGAATCGACTACACAAAGCCGACTCAACTGCCCGCCTACCCCAGAAACCGTTTCTAACGTAAATTTATGCCTCTAAAAACATCGTAGGAACTCCAGCATTGGTTGGACGCATCAACACGTATTTGCACCAGCTAGTCGTGCCAAGACCTTTTACCTCCAACCTGTTAAAACGCTGCCTCCGTGTACAATCGGTCATGATGGAGATGTGCCATTGCAATAAGCTGGTCGGCGCGATTATTCGTAACAGGACTTCTCGCCTTGGGCATGTAAAAACGATGTTTTCGTGTTCAGTCAGGAAAATGACAAGATCTGATGGCGTCCTGAAGAGAGCAAAAGTGTCTTTTCCGCACTTCTGCGCCCTAATGATCGACGACTGCTTTCATTTTTGCCGCATAGTTGACAACTTTCGTTTTTTGGTGACGGTATTCTCGTTTTTGAATTTATAGAGTCTTTGTTCTGTTTAGGTTGTCAAAATTTGTTCCTTCACATTTCATCCAATTCTTCTATCTTGAATACAGAAATGCAAATTTTCGAAAGAATTTTATTGTACATGAAACTAGTGTGAGTCTGGACAGGCCTGCTCCGACAGTGCCAGTCATTTACAAGATTAATGAAGCGGTTCTAATTGTATCTAATATCTCAAAAATACCGGTTATAAAGTTGACATGATTTTGAAGTCGATGATTGTGTATAGTACCTCAGAAACGTAAGCATTTCTACTTCTATCTCAATTCGTATTTTCCAGCATATCTGATGGTGAAGCCACCGCTAATTCAAGTGTGCCCCTGGATGCTAGCTTTAATTATGAGACCTGAAGAGCCTGGAATAATTTTGCCGTTTCTTCATTTTCTCAATAACAAATAAGTATCAAATAGTTGGCGTGCTATATTTGCGTCGCACCGCTTTTCAAGTTGTAATGACCAATTCATTCACATAGTTGACAGCAGCGTGGTGATAAAGCGGCAAATGACCATGCAAGGTGTAGCTGTTTCCTAGGAAAACCTCCCTCTATGCTGTAACTGTATCGTCACTCCTCGTCTCTGCTTCTTTGGAGTGAAAATAAATAGCTAACTCTTTACATCAATCCAAAGCTAGCTCTTCACCACACACGAAGAATATTGCTTTTAATCGTTTCCATTCTTGAACATATGCCCGGGTCGGAACATTCTTTAGTGCAAGACAATTTGACCTCTCTTTTAATGTATTCCCCGTTTTGGACCTTCCTGACTTCAGAGCTCAATCCATATTGAATAGACCTTCAGTGGAGACATCCTCAACACCGGTTTTTTGACCGCTACAACTGAACTTCCTACTACCAGTCCTTACTGGAATTCGATGCTCTACTCGTTTGCGACTACACATCATAGGAAATCATTACTCATACTTCTCTCCGTATAATTGCTGCCAGGGAAGACATCCTAATTCGCGATTTCTTTTACATCTACTAATACCTATTTCACTGATGATTAATGAATTTCCTTTCCTCTCTCTAGAGAAAGCTGTGCTTTTTCATGACGTTGCTTGGGCTAAGGTGATTGACAAATGATTTCGATACTATGACCAATGATCAAGTATTGAACTAAAACTCGTTCGAACCTTGTCCCTAATATACCCAGGTTTGGTCTCGGAAAACGAAGTCGTCCTAAGTCTGTTTCAAAATATTTTCTCGAAGAAACTCCTAAAAACCGCTACTTCGATGGATGCGGGCTGAATCCATGTACTAATCTCCACACTAGAGAGGGTTCGTGGACGGAAGACTCACTCTGGTCTCATTGCAATATTGCAAGTTGTTCGCCTCAAAAGAAGGCTCCTACATATGGCGATTACTCATCTGCCTATGTACCTTATCTGATGACGCGCTATTACTCTTTGTTGCTCCTGTTATGACTGTGTAATCTCTAATACAACATTTTTTTGACATGTTCTTGAATAATTCCACAGCCATATTGGTTGCTGGCTGCCATTCGTGGTTCAGAGAACGGCTGCACTCGTGCCAACTTCAAGAATTCCTCTTTCTTCGCGGCTCCTCTACAGTGCTCCTTTTATGTTATCGTTTGCCTATAATCTCCTTTTCTAGAATATCAGAGCTGTTTGCCTCGAATCCCGTACGCTGGTTAGTTCGTGATGTGAGAATCTTTTTCTGTTTTGTAGGCTCTGATCATCTCATGGGTCAGTCAGTGTCGCGAGATGACTTCATCTGGACGTATACAGAGCAGCCACATATGAGTAGAAGAGATGCTATAGTTAGAGCACACCCTGAAGTCAGAGAGGTAGCTTTCTTCAACCCTAGGAAAGTTCGAGTCAGTTTATATTCCTTAATGTACAACTTTCTGTCCTTTTCTACACCACAGCCACTGGGAAATTGATTTTAGTCCATCTGTCTACCCTTTGTTGCCCTCCATTTACTATTTCATTTTTCTCTTTTCATTTCATCCAAGATCTCCAGAACATTAACAGTCATTACCAATTTACAGCCGTCGCTGTTGATGTCGTAGTAAATCCAATTCACACTAAAGCTTCCCCTAACCCTGTCTACAACTTCGAATAAAGTCATTTGTTTTTCGATCTCTGTCGTTTTCTCATTATCCACTACCTGATCCCTTTGAAGCACTTTTATTATCATCAGACGCATCCTGTCCCTGTCCTCCGATACTTACTCTCACCCTCCCTTTCATCTAAGCACTTCCAGTGGAACACTGTTTCCCTTGATTTTCGTTCATTCTTTTTATCCTTAGCTTCTATTTTTCTTCTTTTGCATTACATAGCTGAGATTCTTGGATTCTACAGAGNGAGCCATTTGAGAATCCAATCCAATGTCTTTCTGATAAAATTTCTATGCTCTCCACTGAGTTCAGATATCTGCAGTGATTGGGGCTGTACGCAGTGGGGGCCAAAAGCTAAAAGGGGAACAAATCGATGAAATGAAAACATTAGATAATTTGTTTTGACCTGGTGTTTGTTGACTGCTGTTACTTCACGGCAGAATGCGAGGCGAAAGTCTCCCAAGGCGAATTACGGACAATTGTTCGTCCTCGACGGGATTCGAACACTAGTTAAAGGCACAGTTCACGATAATTTTGAGTATTCCAGATTATGACGAAAAAGGGAAGATAAGATAGAAAATAGTGCGATGAAGGGATGAAAGAATGAGAATCGTTGGTTCCGAAGTGAAAAAGGCTTCGAAAAATCGTTAAAAAAAGGGCTAAACGAGAAAGAGATTAGAAAATTGAATAAGAATGGGGCGTTCGGGCGAGCTAAACAATGTGTGTCAGTGCGTATGTGTGGGTCCTGATGCGAATAGCTGACTACGGTAGATAAAAATTCATTCACTAGTAAGCAAAGTTGACAGAAAACCCTAGTGACAGCAAAAAGCCCACCTTTTTCGGTCTCTTGAGGTGAAAATTTAGAACAAGGATTGCAGCAGCAGAAAGAATGACAGAGAAGAAAAGAATGGGAGAAAAACATCGCCTCATAAATCGGCAACCAACTGATTGTGTGTGGGTCACAAATATTGCAGTTGTATCGCCTCGACACTCGTCTGACGTGACATCGATAAAGGGGCGGGAAGTCCTGGCGATCCGGTAACGGAGCTCCCCTATGTCCTAGCTGTTGAGCTCTGGCCAGCGTCCTTCCTGTTACCTTTGGGGGCCACTGAGAATTCCTAGGGGGAGAACTCAGAAACCATTTTTATCGTGAACTGTGCCTTTATTTTTTATTTTTTGTCCACATTTCACCACTATTTTTTGCTTTGAAAGTCCAGGAAAAGCATAGTGTCCCCAGTGAGCACAACGTGGTGATGAAGATTATTTTCTGGGATGCAGAATTATTTTGAGCTGCAATTTAGTGGGCGCCACACTCGCCTGTAATTTCTTGATGGACTCATCTGTGGCGGATTTCGGTCTTTATTCTCGAAATGGTGGCCACAATCCTAAAATTTTCGACCTTCAATGTGTTTATGACACTACTCATAGCTCAAAAATAGATGAAAAATAGCTTTGTCATTTTTCAGCTTTTCGGCATTGATGAGTCATTCAAGTTTGTAGTGGTGGCAATGGTGTTATTCCAGGTCTTCATGTGTTGGTTGTTGCAAGGTATGAACCTGTTTCAAAGAATTTTGTCCGAATATGATTCGATGTGAAAAATATGGAAAGTTGTGGCTACTCGTGGTAGTGAGCTGAGTTAGGTATCTTTTTTGAAATGTCGGTTGTTCGACGGCTAGAAATTGAACTATTTTTTGCGTTAGCCAAGTAGTAAATAAAAAATTAGCTTTCGTCTCCGAATACTTGCAAAAATTCAATACGAGTCGTTTGATAGTGTCTGTTTCAGATGCAAGCTGGACGCTAATATTTATAGAAGCGTATTTTTGTGGCGGCGTTATTAATCATGCGATGACATTGGCTATCCATGATATCTCTCACAATACTGTATTTGGAAACAAATATCCACTCTCGGTAAGTTCTCGGTGAGCCCATCATTTCAGTCGTTACTGATGGCACATTCAGAATCGATTTTTTGGAATGATTGCCAATCTTCCCATTGGAATACCAATATCCATTTCTTTCAAGAAGTATCACGTGGAACATCATCGCTATTTGGGTGAGAGAATAGGTTTTCGTGGCTTTTTTCCGAAGGTATAATTTAGAAGATGCCTGTCTATCAACATATCAAGGAGCTCCAATACATTTTCATTCTTTCATCGAACCGATCGCCGTCCCTTTTAAAGGGAGCGCTCGTCGGTGAGGCGGCCGAAGTTACATCGGACGTACCGCCAGGTGTTCCTGTTTCAAGCATAAGCATTGATGAATGTATTAAACCGCTTTAGAATGTTTTCCCTATGGAGCAAAAAACAATATTGATGGAGCTATCAGTTTCATACAGAAATCTGTCTTCCAAACTCCAAAACCCATCGTGTTAGGATCGAGCTCTTCGAGATCTTACAAGGGAAGGATCCCAAGTCGAAGTGGCCATTTGAAATGGTACCTATACTGCTAGGCGTATTTTTTGATGCTGATTTCAAATCTGCATTCAAAATCTGCCAAACGATTCTCTGAACGAAGTTATGG
>UZAF01016269.1:53014-65173 GCA_900617895.1 Haemonchus placei | reverse complement strand
TTATTTGCCAACCTAATAGAATCGATGAGGAACTGAAATGAAGTAAACTCAATGCAGCAGAATCTATTCTCCCCCATATTTTAAAGTGATCAAAGATAAAAGTCAAAAGCTTTGGGCGGTAGTCAATTCCGTCTCAGGGATGGCCCCCGTACTACACTTGTATTCAGAATCGTAGTGTCGTATTGGAAGCTCATGTAGCCTTTACAATGATGCAGTGGTCAGCCGACGAACGAGTCATTGCTTTCATTCTTGCACAAGAGTCTGGTACCAGTACAACGACCCCAGAGGTATGTAAAGCTTGGTTGGTTCAGGCTCGATGCGACATTTGAACCCCGGACCATTCGTGTGTGATAGTAAGCATAAGCTTTCCATTCCTTCGGGGTCAGTGGATTGGTACCAAGTCGTCTTCGAGGAGAAAGGCACTGATTAATACATTGGTTATCCACTGCATTTCATTACATGGACCACATACGCATTCAATACGTTTTGACTTGATGTTTTGTTAACTGCTGTTATATCGTCGCAGTACGCGTTCCGAAAAAGGCTTATCGTCTCAAAAGGCTGGCGATTCATGGACAAAACTTTATTCTCGGACGGGATTCGAACCTGTACTTGTCCTTTCCGGGGACCAAGCTCTTATCCCCTTCACTACCGAAGCATATAAGCCATTAAGAAGGCAAGAGCAAGCGGGGTCTCGGTACTGTAAGGGATAAGAGCACGGTCCCCGGAAAGGACAAGTACGAGTTCGAGTCCCGTCTGAGACTGAAGTTTCGTCTATGTATTAACATAAGCTGTTTACCGTACGAGGATGGTATTCATGATCCTGGCGTAACTTGCATCGATCTCGACTCGCTCTCTCTCTAAATTGCCGCACTTTCTTCAAAAATGATTTATCCCATTCCGTTCCAAATAGCGTCTGAGGAAAACACAATCGTATCGGATGGCGTATCAGTTTTGGGGATTTTCATTGCAATAACATATGCCTGCAGTTTGACGTGGAGGGTACTGACTGTGGCCGCTGCGGCTGATAAACCGAGAGCAAGACAAAATGAATGGATTAGAGGCTTTTCTTTCAAACCCTAAAACTTTTGAGCACTTACTAAATCTAAACTAAATATTTAGTTAGCAACCGAAGATTGGTATGAGCCCGTATCTATCCTACTGATGCGCATTGCTGTCTATATGGGGCAGAGATCCATTAAATAGGCAGGAATTAGGAAAGAATCTTCTCCAGACATATCCCGCCTCCCGATTTTATAAAATGGAAGTCATTTTTTCTTCTTCATTTTTTCAGCGCTTGTCTCACTTCGATGCGCTGTTCTGATGTGTTCACGCCACTTCTTCCAATTGAATGCTTGTTTGAGCCAACCAATTTCAAATCCCATGCTGGATAAATAGAAAGCGCTGCTCAAAGGCACAGTTCACGATAAAAATGGTTACTGGGATTTTCCCATATGATGAATTTGACCCCCTCTTATACCATATCTGGCGCTATCATGTCGGGAAGCTCGTGTGTATCTTTGGACGAGTTTCACCGGCATTGTAGAGGCTGCACAGATCACAAAGGAATCCGTGTAGGAATTTTAAACAACTTGTCATGACCCATAGCGGCAGTGAAAAGCAGTTCTGTACAGTTCTGCTTGATGTAGTCAACTCTTTGCGCAATGGCAACAACCAAAATCTCGTCCGAGTACCCCTTTTCCAGTTTTCCCTCAATCTCCACCGCTAACGAACTATTCCCAACCTATACTTCCGCTTTTCGACAAAAAAGGGGTGCCTCCAAATTATCGCAAACTATGCCTTCAAGTCGCTCTTCAGGCCGTTTTCCAGCCACGTCTAGGTTAAGGCCGATCTTACAGACACACTTTTTGGCCGCGCGTAAGGCATGACCGTACCAACGATAGCGAGCCTGGCACATTTTCAACAATAGGCGCTATTCCCAAACGCTCCATTATTGCATAGTTGCGAGTTTCCAAACGAGTGAGTCCAGCCGTCCATCGCAGCATTTTTCTTCCCAATACCCATAGGCGTGCTTCAAGTTTTCTGCTCACAATCCAACACTCCGCACCGCAAATTGATCGTATGGCGATCCTATAGATCTTTGGTTTGAGGTGCTCTGTAATTTCTTGTCGCACAGAGCGCCAGTCATCGAGCGCCATTCAGAAGAGGACCGGTTTCCCACGCAAATAAACTTCAGAAGCCAGACTCCCGTCAGAGGCAACCGTCGATCCCGACGAACTTGATGAACGATGTACTCGTGCTCACTGCCTTCTATCTCAGTATTGCCCTGTTCATTTACTCCGTGGTCATGTACACGGTGTTTTTTACGTTTAAATGGTATGCGCAATAACGACTCCTACAAACTTGTGAGAGCGAAAAGGAATGTTGGATGCAAACGTCAGCTTTGAAGACTGAGGAACTCAGCAGACGGCACGCATCCCTCAACGTCAAACCTTTTCTGACTTTTGACAATGACTTCCAATCTAACAATCTGCGCCTAAGTGTTCAAAATGTGATAGTCGTCCTCAATTACAGTATTCGCTAGCAGCAGCTTGGTTGAAGTTCTCTCAAGATGAGAGGAATTTATACGTCTATAGAATCCATCAATTTTCAGGTTTACACTGTTTCCTAAAGTCGAGGAATGGTAAAAAGATTGGGACTAAATGGGAGAGGCAAGAACGAACTTCATATGTATGGGCCTACTTCCTTTTATTCACGCCCGTGTTTGCATAATCTCCATCCCCGAAAACGAATTGAACAGCGGCTGCACCCGGTTCGTCACCAACATTAGAGCTGAGGTATGGAATGAAGGGCAAGCCAAATTTGCCAATTCCGTCTTTCGGGGTGTACGGGTGTACAGGAATGGAGAACGAATTTGATGGCCAGCCATTGCACGTTCGGTCCAGACGCGCTCCCATCTCGTTTCTCTCCTCTCGGACTTATTTTGCTCCACATAGCGCGTGAAATCCAGGCGATATTCATGAATTCTGCCATGAATTATCGGGCATCCAGTTTTAGCCATTCCAGCCAATTGGCTAAAATTGGATGGTGGATGTCCGACAACTACGTGAACTTGAAGATTGCGAAAGAAGGATTTTCTTAAAGTCCTGAGAGAGATCGCCTCCAATCCTGTCGAAAAGAGTAGTCGCGATAAAGCATTAATCGTTTGAATTTTTTTACTATCGATATTTTCGGAGTATTCGATGGTCATCATGGTCACCGTGTTGGTGAGGCTGTAAGAAGCTGAGATCAAAGACGTTCAGTGGTCTTATGCTATAATCAGTGCTGTTTTTGACATCAAAAGAGCCGCTCTTGCTAATGAGTGCTAAAGAAAGCGGAATCCGAACCTCAGAAGGTTTGGATACGATTAGCAATAGTTTCCAAGTTGGACATACACAGATCTTAAAAAGTAATAACCTGTGAGGGAGGTTTTACGCTGTTTTCTTAGAAAAAAATTTCTTTAATAGCGTTGTGAATGAAGAAAGGCTTCCCGCATTACTTGATCGAAAATACTCAACTTTGTAGTAGAAAACACAAAAGAACAGGCTGATAAAGCTAAGAAGAACAAGCTTGGTCCATTTGAAATTTTGTCGTCTTCGCTGTCGACGGAGTATTCTCTCAAAGAAGTTAAATTTTTAGCGAACTTTTGTTCGAAAGTTTGTTCCTTCTCCGCGATTGTGCTTCAATTTTATTGGCTACTGGTAAATACTTAAAGAAGGCGTAACAAATGGTTATGAGAGAGAAAGTTCATGCAAAACCTTGTATTAGGCATTCAGGTTTCGACAGTAGACCTCATTATATGTCTACCACTGATATTTTACCAGTGAGTGACATTTTTCGAGGAAGCCGTGACAGACGTCGCATTCCCAACGATTTTTGCCCGACATTCTCTGTGAAATGACGTTTCTATTGCATCGCACACTGGATGCCATACGGTATCAGGGAATCGAGATGATTCCTCTGTTTGTCAGAAGCTATGAGTCAGGCACAACACTGGCGAAGGTCACGTCTCGTTCCAGTTTGAGAGGGCAAATTCCGTGAGCGCATATTGCTCAAAAACGGAAGTTTTCATGTGACTTACGAGTATCTTGAAATGAACATATCCTCTATACTACTTGCCCTTTTAAGCATACTGACTAATACACATAGCTGTTTTCACTATCATCAATCATCCATAGACAAGGCTCCGGAATAGCACGCTCGTTGACAACTTGCGGCTGCGGTGAAATAATACCCGATATCCGTCGTCAGGTGCGCACGTAGCCATGAAGTTAATTGAATTGAGATCAACGCGCAGCCATGTCTCCATTACGGAATGGATAATTCATAGCAAACGTGGCCGATGGGATCGTGTTACTGTTGGTCGACCACCCCAATGGGTAACTCAACACCCCCTTTTTTCACGAAGTTGGAACCGAAACTGGAAACAGTGGTCCAAGACACACATCTGAAGGCATTCCGTTTTGGTTTCACTAAGTATTTGCTGAAATATAGAATTTGAATGACTGGCTACAACAACACAGCGGATCGGTGTGGTCTGAAGGTCAAACGGCAAAGGTTTATGCCGAAGACCAAGAAGTACATCTGTCACCAAGCGTGACTTATCAAAAGTGGATTCTCTTTTTCTTCTTTTGAACCTCATAATTGCCGTTCATCAACCACGCCGTAACCAGAGCGAGTCGAAATAAGCGGACGTTAATTTGAGCTATACACATATATTTCAGTTTCCTTACTACCATTACTCGAAAACTACCTTTTCGGACAAGAAATCGACAACGTGGTGGACCTTATATAGCCTGCTTTTCACAACGCATGTTTTTTTTCTGAACAAATCCAGAAAAAATCTGTAAATACTCTTCACCTGAATTTCAAAGACAAGTGTGCCCCTGAGCAGAAGAGAGAGCATGAACATGAAGAGCGCCATGAGTCCACGACTCCGGCGAAATCGTTTGAGGCAACTCGATCTCTGAGTGATGAGATAACGCTCGATGGTAGCCAAAATAATCAGATAGCACGAAAACGTCATCGAAACCTTGAAAGCGGATTTCTTTTCAACGTAAGATTACTTTTTGACTTCAAGAGGAGCCTACCTGGCAAAGTGCCAGCAGCGGTCCAACATACCACCAGTACAACTGCGTCAGCCAAAGAATCTGAAAAATATTAATTATTACGATGAGTTGTATTTACTATTGAGCTTCACACTTTACGAAATCCTGAATGGACTTCTGGTCTTTCTTGATCGCCTTAGTAACAAGGCGTTAATTTCCTTCGCTGGTTGGAGAAATTCCCTATCGCCTAAGCTAAGCTTTGCATTATTCGACTTCCGGACCTTGTCAGAACTCCGCATGGGAACGTCGTTACGCATGGTCTTCTTGATTGAAGGAAAATTTTGTTTGAAGCTTCTCTCTCGCACGAACCTGCACCTTATCCTTGATTATGTCCATAGCGATCACAGGCCCATACATCAAAGATAGAAAGCAGTCACTGACGGCCAGCAGCGCCAAAAAGAAGAAGTGTGCGTGTTTTGAACTGTACAGTACCTAAAATACAGGTTCAGGAAGGATCAATAAATTACGGGCCTAATTGCAGACCTTTGCGATAAGCAGATTGCAAAAGAGGGAAATTAATGAGAGAATCGTGCCCGCCACTGCCATGTAGAACCTTCTATCGCTGATTTCAACTGCACAAAGGTCATCGTAGTCAGGATAGACTTCCGTTTCATTCATCTGAAATTTCAATATCGTTATCTTCACTCAGACGCTGCTGCACGCTGCTTAATTTCATAAAATCCAATAGCGATTGAAAGAAATGAAGACATCCCAAACTTACTTTTCCTTGCAGACAAAAAAAAAGGAAAAGGGAAGCTAGTCTCACTTGTATCCTTCCGCAATTCGAAGAAGCTTTGAAGCTCTACCGTCCGCGCAAGGAGGGGATAATATGGCTAGGTCAACAAGCAGTCAACAAGTATGAATATTTACATTCGTATACAAGTTGCGTATCTGGGCCGTAGTCACAAGTTATATCAGTCACAGTCTTGTATTTTTGTACTTTTCCTGATCTCAGTTTTGGAATGTGACCAGTACAATCAGGTTTTCTAAGAGTTGGTGGTTACGAGACTTTAAGTGAAGCTATTAATTGGCAACTTAAGATCATGTTTAAGAGGTCAACAATTTTCCGTGAAATACTTATCGTTGCACTGCGTTAGGCAGTAACATCTGAAAAGCTACGGTGATTTGTAGCTAATCTGAAATACAAGGGCAAAACCCGAAGCAAAGTTTGACAGACAAGATAAGATATTTGAGCCCGAGGGAAAAGCTCTACGAAATGACCACCAACTGCCAACGTGCTCCTACGGGAAATGCGGAGCTGGAGTTCAGAAGTACTCCATAATAACTCCCTAGAATGAGCAGTTTCTATTGCATTTTCATTTGAATAGGTTCTTGGCACTCAAGACACAATTCCATGCTTTAAATAACCCTAATTAAGCTCGAAAGACGAAGATGATACCGACCAGGGAGCATTTTGAGAAGAAGGCATGGAATTCCAAAAAAGAAGCAGGGTAAAACTGAGTGACTGAAATGTCTCGAGCGTGTGAAGACCACTGCACTAAAGGAGAGAAAAGGTGGAGAATTTGTTATGCCCGGAGAGCTCTTTACATGTGAAAGTTGTTCGGCCAAGAGCCAAGCAAAGCGACCACATTATTTTACAGCACTGTTGCTAATAAAAATAGCTTGGGAGGTCTTTGAGGGATTAGATAAACACAAATCTCATTTCTTTATCGACGCCATCGGCATATAAAACGATGCCCGGGGTGAAAAACTCGAGTGCAGAGCTCTTAATGAGTTTTGGAAGCAAAATGACAATTCTAACGATGCGATTCTAAAAGAAAAGATGCGTTCACACACAAAGGGATCGTTCAATCAAGTCAACGCTCTATACTAACTTCAGAGATTGATCACTGGGTGGCTTGATGGATCTTTTAGCTTGGCTATTATTATAAAGTAGGCCTGGTGCGAACTCTTTCAATTGGTCACGGCTACTGTAACTTACGAATGAACACACATAAGGTTAAGAAAAACAAAGTTTAAGCAAAACTCTCGCAAATTTTGTAGACAACCCTCAAATTCTTCCGTTTTTAAATTAACGAGCCAAAGAAAGCAGGAACGATCGATTGGACTGTTCTGAGATGGAGTGGAACATATGTATTTCATTGGTGAATCCCAAGGGTGATAAGGAGCAAAGCTAATATCAGAATACGGATTGGCCTAATCCTTTGACACACAGGTTCAACGCCTACCGAATGATTGATACGAGGAGGGGGCACGGAACATTTGTGCGTCCGAAGATGCGCGCGACAATTTGCGCGGCGAAATTCGTGGCGGTTTGAACGAATTTAGCGTTGGTCAGGGGGCCCAAAGTTGAAGTAGAGTAGATTAGTAGGATCAGTTTATCATAATAATACAATCCACTTCAAATTGGGGCCCCAAGGATAGGTGCCAAAGTTCTCAAAATCGCCATAAATTTTGCCGCGCGCATCCCCGGACGCACGAATGTACCCACACCCGCAAGGAGGTAAGAAAAGTACGGTGTCATGCAGGAATGATTCGCAGAACACATTAATTCTGAGTAAACAGGTGAATAGCATTATGGTGCTCTGGATACACCGTGTTTGGCTATTCACCAGGAGGTGTGGATGTGCCTAGAAGTTAATTCTGAAAGAGAAAGTGCGGATCCCGTAGATGCGATCACATAATTGTATGATCTCAACAACCCTGACCAATGAGTCCATAGGTGCCTACCACTTATCCAGACTTTATGCAATGGGTCCACGTCAGTCCGCCGGGAAACGCTCAGAACATAACAAGATGATGAATCCGGGTAAGATGATAGTTTTCCAGTAAAACTCATATGAGTGTGATAATATTTATTTCATATTGTCTTAAAAAATATCACTGTTCATGGGCTCATATTCTATTATCTGACCCTCTTCCGCTTTCGTCCTTTAGATCTGCAGCAGTTCAAGTCTCTGACTAGCTACGATACTTCAGTTCCAGTAATTTAAAGGATGGTACTAGATGTAGGAGAGAACATGGTCCAAAAACGCCTCCTAAATCTCGCTTCAATATCATCGAAGTAAACCAACAGAGACATGTTGAAACTGACTTCGAAAGGCCTGTCATACATAAGTCTTGTCGTTGAACAATGAAAAAAACAGAGCAATCGTAAAAAAGGACAAGGCATCTATCTTCTCCGGGGGATGAAAAACGATAGTGTCTTTTGCATGGCTGAAACTTGTACTGGAACTTTTGCACGCTTTGATTTGTCAAGATTTGCTAAATAACTGTGAGTCTGAATTAGCTCACATGAAGCCACACGACTTACAAAAAGGTGTGGGACCAAGCGCCTTGCTTGCCAGCCACTCAGAAGCAGCTTATGTAATATACATTGAATCTGGACATCGATAAAGTTTCTGGGAGGCTTACTCTTTTGTTCGGGAAGGTGCGTCAGTTTGACGTTTATTCCGAAAATGCGGGAGACGTACATTACGTGCGTCCGAAGACACTAGCCGCAACTTGCGCTGCGAAGTTCGTGACGATTTATGCGACTCTGACGCCAATTTTCGGGGCACAAACTCGAGGTAGAGTTGTTAAGATCAGATGATCCATTTAATCTACTCCACTTCAAATTTGGGCCCCGATGATAAACAAAACGCCACGAACTTGTCGCGCAATTTGCACCTAGAGTCGCACGGATCGAACGTCCCCTCCTTCCGAACGTGGAGATCAGACCGAAGACATTATCGCCGGTAATTGCGACCTCTTGCACCTTCGAAGCCACGCCCTGCACTTGGACGGAATTCAATTTACGGAATAACGTTCAATGATTAACAAAGGGAAGTCGATTGATTTCGAAAGGATTGAAAGCGCGCAGACAAAGCAGAGTTAAGTAACATTTCAGAACAAAGCCACCAGTTCACTGACGAAGAATTAGTCAAGAATCTTATTCTGGTGTTCACACGTCCTAGCACAAAGGCGTGGTCGTCGCGCTCCGCCCTTTATTGGCGAAAGTCTCATGTTATGATTAGTTCGAGGAAATATCGGAGTCTGGAAGTCTGGAATAGAGAACAAACATTGAGTACAGTACCAATATTTTACCAAATGACCTTTGAACAACAACTGACTTTTGAACAAGAATTTGTAGTGCCAGGGAGCCATAAATCACCCTGAGAAATGGAGACAGTTGTGGGAAAATAAAATGAACGAGGTTAGTCGTCAGAAAGATGTAACATCATGTGTTTTAATCAGTGTGCTCTGAATATTATTGATGCAAAAGAGGAACGAGAGAAAAAAAGAGTAACGGTAACAGAAGGGTGAGAAACTTATCACAAATCATTGTTCTTCTGCAATGGTTTTCGGATTGCTTTTTTCTATGTATCTTCGAAAGCTTCGAGATAGCTGCAAAACGCAAAGGACTGGGCGAAATCTGGAAGGAGCCTAAGAAAGCTTCAAGAAAAATTGAATCAGACGGTCAACAGAATACACGCCGTCAGCGACTTTGTTCCCATCAAATCTACGTCCTTATGCACAATCGCTTTACTCCAAGATAAAATTCATAGTCTGCCGAATCTGCCAGCATCAGAGATGTTTGCAGAAGACTGGCTCAGCTACTGGCTCCACACGCATGAAGAACTCTATAAGAATGATTTAATCAAGATCCACATAAACGCCACCATAACCCACTTAGCAGGAATGCCTGCACATGCTCAATCTATTGAAAAGGACAACAGTGGACCACCATTCAATTCCCAGAACTGATTACCTTCATCTAAAGAATCGCTAAAGATGACGCCACCCACATGGTAGCTGGCTCCATGAACATTATACGAAATTCTTCCCTGATTCTTCTCGGTATTTACGATAAAAAATAGTCCGTACGGCCAATAGCAGTCCAAGACGTGAAATGTCTGAAAGTTAAGTGTTGACAGGACAGAACGTTTGGGACAGCAGCAGTGTGTTGGATAAGCAGTTGCAGCTGGAAACTTTGAGCCCTGGTTGGGAACGTGCCGCCGCTGAAGAGCTTATACAACTATTGAGCTTTCATTGCCCATCCTTTACAGAGATTGATGGTCAAACGTGGGAGAGCTTTCATAGATATTCATCAAAGTTGTGTAAATCAGAACGAATAGCCACCTTCACTTTGAGCAATTTCAAGAAGTCGGAAAAATTGGAGTTCCTGATCGAAGAGATTCATGAAATGCTGGGTTATAGCTCATTGACTATACCGATCACCTTTATGTAATCATGTTAGTAATATTACCTTCGAGACTTCAAGACATGCTTTTGAACCGCTGCAGCCCCTGCTCGAATACTATACAAACTTCTTTCGCCAACTTAAAGGAATTTTCTCTACCCAAACCGTAGCTCAAGGGATTGGCCTGTAACCAGCAATTTTTCGTAGAAATCAGAGATCACTGTTTCATCAACTCTGTTTCGACTATAAAAGAAAAGAAGAAAAAAGAAGAGTAAAAATCAATGATCCGTTAACAGACATGTGAACATTAGCTATCTCGAACTGTAAAGTAAAAATTTCATGAGAGTCTGTTGAAAGAAGACCGCCTGAACCAAGTACCTTGTAGATAAGTAGGCAGCAGTAGTAGTAGTAGTTCGTATTTGGAGAAGCGCCTAGCTGGAGACATCCATTTTGTGAAAAACATGGGGGCATGCTTGTTTTAAAACCTTATCTTTGAACCTTTCATCTCGGAAAAAATGAACGACTTAAAGATGCATTCTCATCGACAGCATTATAAGGTTCCGCTACATTAGAGCTACAGAAACAGCAAAGCGAACAACGACGATGGGAGGAGTATGCAAATGGTCCAAGACAATATTTTTTGAGAATAATCATTTCAGTGGAAAAGTTCTTGTAATTATCGTACTGTTTCTAACACAATATGTCAAGTGCTGCCTTCCAACATTCTCATGCCCTGGTTCATTCTAATATGAAAGACCTCGATTTGGCTTCGTATGCAACAAACAATGGACTCACGAAGACGTATTCGCTAGGACAATTGCTGTCAGTGCGGAAGCACTTGAAAGCATCACAATCCTATAATTATATCGAAACCCGTTACCCGTTACAATAGGTTCAAAGCAATTCCATCAATGCCCTTCGGTGGTGCACTTATTTAGATTGCGAATTTACTCGATTCCAGCAACGTTCTGATGTCATGTCATTTATTGCCATCATGAGAGAAAGGAAATTAATCTTATGCGGCAGCACTGGAGGTAGTTGTGCTCATCCCCTTCTGTGGGTGTGTACGTATATCTTCGCAAAATGCCCCATCGATTATGGAAATGATTAATTGGATTTTGAGCTGAATCCAACNGCATGTCAAAATTTAACGTCATTTCGTCTTCCTGAATCTACATCATTTCTTCTTCCCCGAACAAACAAAAGAAGAGCGCCTCAGTTGCATTGATAAGTATGACACCTTTTTTTGACTGACCCCGCCCTCTCATCGCTAATCTCTAGTATACTTTCATAAGGTTTGCCCTAAGATTATCAACTGACTCTCTAACAACGGTTCTCCCGCATACTGTAAAATGCTGTCAAGTGTGAAACCAGTGTAAGAAAAATAAGAGGGAAAGAAATGTCAGAGCTGTCAAAATAGTAGCCAATGATTTCAAGGAGTGAGGACAGGGCATTAGACGAATTCAAATCTCTCTTCTGAGAGGAGATTTGGATCCCGAAATTCACAGTATTTTGAGGAATTACCATGATGGATTGTATAAGGAACCAGTCAAATCGCCGGGCTCTCATCTGCGTGTTGAATGTGGCATGCCGCCCTTTTCCCTCCAATACGGATTCCCTGAAGAATAGGCTCATCAGCCGAACACACATGTCTCGGCACACCTTATGAGCGCTCAGCCCTTCAAGAGCGAAGCCCTGCTCATCCATGTATGTTCGAGCAAACTGGTTCATTATCTCATGCATTCCAACACTAATGAATTCCTTTACCCAGATTACGCTCGTTTCGTGCACTCTTAGGACTTAGCCCTGCCGTCTATCATCTGTATTTTCAACCTGCCTCCTGCTGCTTTTCCAAATTTGAAGATTCCAGGTCCAAAAAAAGATTTTCACTTACTTCCCCCCCCCCCC
>UZAF01016269.1:30778-52413 GCA_900617895.1 Haemonchus placei | reverse complement strand
TATATATATATATATATATATATATATATATATATATATATATATATATATATATTACCTTTCACTTTTACCTATATATATTACCTTATATATATTACCTTTAATCATAGAGGTATTCGATTGCCCAATGTACTCACATTCGATTTGGCACCCTTAGTACCTCCATAACACGAGAAAAATGCATGAGTAGAGCATGCACTGAAAATATTTGAAAAAAAACAATTCCATTCCGAGGTGAGGTTGCACGTTTTGTAATGCAGTAAAAATCTTAAGTCTGCTCAGCCGACCCATCAGTTTTTGGATGAGCGAAATCAGCCAACCATAGAAGCCTGCTTTCTAGAGAACAATCCGCCGAAAAAATGGTCGTGAATTGCTTCCTGAATAAAGAAAAAAGCACTCAATCACTTCATACTTGTAGATTTCACCTTGAATTTATTTATCATTAAGAGTTAATGCTCCTCTGACCGACTAGAGAGTAGACTGAATCAAGAAGCCTAAGGTACTGTGAACAGTGCTCAAGCACTAGACCTTAAGGTCAACGAGACTAACAAACTTACATGGCACAATTTATTATCTTGGTATATCCTCTTAATAATGCCCATATTCCCGCTATGTACTATTCTCACAGTGAAAGAAAAAGCCACCTCAAATGAGCATGCTGTAATTCATTATTAAAGGGAGTTCCGAGTACAGACAATTAAAAGGAAAGAGTGCATGTGGCTACAAAAGAGGTTGGAGCAATTGTCTCACATTGCCTTTCCGAGAATGATAACTAGATTGGAGAACCTTCACTGCAAGATGTAGGGAAGTCAACAGCAGCTTAATCTTTGAAGTATTGACAATTCCATGACCTTGATAAATTGTAAAGTATAGAGACAGAACATAAAAAGATAGGAAGGTTTTCAGAGCTGCTTAGCTCTAGGCGCAGGCTCCTGAGCACATGAGACAACCCTAACCATGACTTAGAAAGAAAGCTTTGAAAGCTAAATGCGCCACACCTCTGGAAATATGTTTATTTGATATATCCTCATGCTTTGACCAAGGCAACTGACGTCGATCGCCCACATAATTTTTGAATACCCAGTTCAGATTTTCAGATCTAATTTTGACTGCAAAAAATTGGAGATATGGTCGTGCTTCAGCTAGCTCAAAATATAATTCCATAAATACTTTGCTGAATTATAGTAAAGTAGGCTTGCACTCTTGGTAGTGGATGAGCTCAGTCTTTAAATAGAGCTTTCGAACACATCGAAGAATAACCCAGCGAAATGAAGAAGTGAAAACGGGAGTAGAGTAACTTCAGAAAAAAGCAGCGCGTTTGCAAAAAAATACCATTTTTGCGATTCCTGAAAGGCAAATCATAGGACGCAGTAAAGGGAATAGTGCGCAGTTCCCAAGAAGGATTCCTTCTGATAGTCATCAGTCCGGACAAACGAACAAATAGTGCAGATTAAGCATTGGCTAGTAGCTATCAAATGCTTCGATGGATGAATGCAAATTCTAAGCCAAGGAGCCTTTCGTCTTTTAGGGTTTACTTATTGGCAACAGATTAGATTGCGGGATTCGTGCACTGGTATACTCGGAGATCATTTTATAAGAAAGGCTTAGTAGCTCCCAAATTCAGATGGCAGTCTGATGCGAGGCGCACTTCAGAGAAATTGTGATTAGCACGTGTTCATCAAATAAGAATTCTCTTGCGTTATTAAAAACTATCGCCGTGTGCGCCTTGAGGTTTCGCCTGCCCTCAAAGTGTAGAGTTTCGAGTTTAAGCTTAACAAGAACTTCAAACCTAGTAGCGAATCCAAGAAAGAGAACGCAGAGAACATTCCCGATTCTTAGCGTGAAAGTTTTCAATTAGAAAAAGCCGAGATATGAGATACATGCCGAATAAAAATCTTATGACTCTCGCCAGATCCTCGGGAAGACAGAACTACTGATTCACACAAAGTCCTCTTGTTCCGAGCAAAGTACTACCACAATGGAAGGCCTAATTGGCGTTCTTCAATTGCACTTTCTGTTAGGAGACTAAATGCAAACATCTGAAAACTCGGCAGGTTTTGCATTAACTCACATATACATTTGAGTGAGATCTAGAGTACGAACCGAAGGGACCATCTTGCGAACTAAATGGAGAATGCCTTAGAAGCGAAATTTGTAATAAAAAGACAACGTCAGAAGAGCATGTTCTCTACTTATTTATTGATGGATGAATACATACTGAGACTCTAAAAGAGAATTAGAACAGTCATTCTCTGTCTCTCTTTTACCTCACATATCTCGCCTACTTTGAAGCCAGATCTTTCGATGCAACAGTGAAACGATCTTTTCTTATTCTCACTGAACCTGAAACTGACAAAGCTTTGGTTGGCGTACAACATTGAATCATGGTGTTAAACAACTGACAAGGCCAGTCCCAGTATGCGACGAGTACCTCATACGCTGACTTGCACTGATTGACAGCAGAAGTACATAGAAATGGATGATACCAGTGAAGAATCATACACGTTAGGCAGCCACAGACCCTTCTATGGTATACAGAGTGAGCCTTGGAACATAGGCTTTCTACAATCCCGATTCATAATCTGGTTAGAGGAGTAAGTGACGCTTTGAGGGTGCATCGGTAAACTTCATAGATTTGAGTGGCAAGAGCAGTAAGCAATTGGGCGGTTACAACACTGGAAATTGAAAATTCGCAGAGTCATAATCCGCTGTCGAGTGGAACTTTTGCTTGCAGCTGCACAAACGGTGGCTTACAGTGGCCAAAAATTAGTACGTAAATGATATATGTATTATAACAACATAGACAATCATGGAAACCAAAAAATACAAATACTTTTTATATATTACATGTACCCACTCTTTCAAGTGTCTAATCCCTTCGTGTCAGAACTTTTATTGTCATTTTTCAATGTTAATTTCACATCTTTCGCTGTACTTTCCGCTTTATACCGCTAGTCAATTTCGTTATCGACCGTTGTTCTTGAAGTTGAAACTCGGCTTATCATGAGCTCAGTGTGTTGGGCTTTTCGAATGCATAGGAAAGCTCAACAAAGATTACTTCTAGTGGAAATTACGCCGCTTCAAATGAAAGGCGGAGGAGATCGAATGATGAGGGTAAAGGAACAGTTCATTTTAGACGAGTAATGGAAGTGATAGTCGAGAATAGTACAAAAAAGGCGGAACAAACGCGGAAATCGGCCCATCCAAAGAAACATAACCTCAAAAAAATAAGTAAAATCAGGGGTTGGAGGAGCATGTGACGACTAGAGATTAGGGAAGGGGTATTCAGACGAGCTGTTCAAATGTGAGTCCATTGCGTAATGCTGGTCACAGTAAGCTGCTTGCGTACAATGTGTGCGTCTCGGTACGGATGGTACAACTTCAACAACCTCTTCAACTTCGTGAGAATTCGTCCGCTTCGGGTATGTACGTTGGATAACTTGGTTCTTAGGCTCTTGTTACGCTATATCGTGGCCGTTTTTCGACTCAACGACGTCTCTTTTGCTATCCCCAAAGGTCGCAGGTTCATGATAGGGGAACATCTTGGAAAATATTTTTATCGTGAGTTGTGCCTTCAAGTGGAATGCTCACCTGAATTGTGTAATAATTCGAAGCAAACATGTACATCAAGCACAATGCTGCCTCTTACGTCTACACTATTCTTTCTAGAAATGAGCGACGATTTGATGGCACAACGCTAGAAGAAAACGTTGCAAATCATAAGGCTACTCACGAGTAAAGTGAAGCACCAAATAGTATATAGCAGTTCCAGTCGGGCCGCTCGGCTAACGCCGGGCTTCCCGCCTTCTTATCATGTCGCCCGGCTTCGCCGGGCGCTCCTCCTTCCTGTTATGAATTTCCTATGCGTAAATAACACTTCGAATTCTCCTTTTTCCTTGAAAGCTCTACACCCTCAGTATTAGCTACGATTCGGGAGCGATTTTTTCTGTATTATAATTAACTATATAATAATTAGAAGTCTCGATTCATTGCTCTTCATCTCGAAATTGTGTCACATTGATGGCTTAACTGATTGTCAACGAATGTCTTAAATGGTGCCTAGAAATGTAACGCCTATCACAGTTGTTGTTATCAATGGAATATTTTCTCTACGGATTTTTCATTAATTGGGAATCCCAAATCTTTAGCGGTCAGATGAGTTCAGTCACAAATGCTTTGTTACAAATCAAAAGGGAATCGTGGTACTTCACTGTTTAACAAAGCTTATTGCGTAACGGTCGTAGTTTAATAGCAAGAAATGAGCAAAATTCTCATTTCGTTATGGAGAAATGTCTTTGATCGTTCGCTATTACAGCTTTTACAGCATTAAAGAATTAGTGTTTGATCATGAATACCCTTTTGCTCTCTAAGACCCCTTATCAGTTCTTATCATTTTTTATAAGTTCCTGCCATAGAGTACTTACGACTTCGTCACATCCTACATTGCCGTCATTGAAAAGGTTCCACTGTTGACACGAAGGGTATTGCAATGCTTGCTCGCTTGTTATTAGCTGTCCTTATCACTAATTAACTTTGGCCTCTTCACATCCTGCACTATCTACTAGAATGCTCAGTTGTTAGTATGAAAGACGTTGTAGACTTATTGGCTCTCGCCTCCTATCAATTTCTATCAGTTCTAACAGTTTTTCGAAGTGCCAAAGCTCTGCCGTCAACCGGAAGTAGGTAACAATTCCTGTCGTTCTCGCCTTCCAAGGCTCTTTATCAACTCCTTTTAACTACTATCACCGCCTATCACCTACCATCAATGTTTCTGTACTGCTTCCTGCGCTCTTACCAAATTTCAACGCAGTTGGACCACGGAAACAGGAGCTATAAATTTGCGCCCTAAAATTCCTTTCGCGCACGCCACGCCCCCTGTGGGCGGAGTTCGATCTCGCTACCTACCATAAGAGTTTCCATACTGCCACCTGTGCTTCTACCTAATTTGAACGCTTTGGGTGAACTGGAACAGGAGTTATGAATTTACGGTTCAAAATTTCTATCGCGCACGCCCCGCCCCCTGTAGGCGGAGTCCGGTCCTGTCAAATGCCATAAGTGTTTCCATGCTGCATCCTGTACTCCTACCAAATTTGAGCTTTCTAGGTCCACGGAACAGGAGTTATGAATTTCCGGTCAAACACACACACCGACACACCAACAGATACATTTGACGAATTACATAAAGTAGGATAGTCCTCAAACAAAATTTTGATTACAACTTGATTCTTTCGAATAGAACCTATTGTTTTCTAAAATGAGTATTGTAACAAGATAGCGTAAATTGAGACAAGATCAAAGTCCAGAATAATGTTTACACCCTGAAACCATGTGACGTCTAAATAGATTGGTAGAAAGGATTGCCGGAAACGATGGTCGAATGGAGTAACTCAATCGGAAATCCAGGAATTCTAAAAGAACACCGTCTGCTCGCTTCTCCCTAGCAGTCAAATCATTGAGGCATACAAAAACATGCCTAGTCGCCTCGTATGCTGTTTATAAATTTACGAACATGTCATAGCAAGCTAATTTGGAGCCGCTCGACATTGGAGAGTCCTGTTCTAGACTGTACCATTTCGTTTTTCTCCGGATTTATTTTGGAATTTGGGTGTTCACGACAGCATAGTGTATTTTGTATGAAAAAAGTTAGCAGGGAGCTGACGATTCGTGCACCAACACTTCGATCCTTCTAAATGAATGCGGAAGGACTCAACGCACTCCAGGAAGATGAAACATTCCCACAAGTCCTATACACGATTATTTATTTGTTGAATACGTAGACGGAAATTTATCAATCAAAGCCAGAAACCAACCGGAAAAGCAAAAGTCATTCAAGGAACTATCTGATCAAGCACTATTACAACATTCCAAGGAAGTTCAAATAGGATGTAAAATACTTTTACGAAGTCAGTAATTGATAGACCAACTAATCTTTAGGATGGTCGACTTCTGCGGTCTACCGATCACTCCAAGCTGGGAGAAATGCGGTTCTAATACATAGAATCAGCCTCTGGTCAACTTACTTCAGGCTTTCAAAGAGCTGATTAATGTTCCAGGAACTGTTCCAACAAGCGCTATTTCAACGCCTAGAAGAACTTCAAAAGAGCCAATTCACCTACTATCTCTGGTCTTCTCTTGTAAGCTGAAATAGTGCTTGATCGAATCTCTTGAATGGACTTTATCTTTCCAGGTTCCGAAGAAGGCGATAGCGCCGAACGTAAGCCGAATGGAAAGTTGTTGAAATCGCGAACAGTTCAGAAAGTTGGAATCATAATTAGAGAGGAAAATGCCAAGATTCATGGAGTCGGACATGAGCATATCACGTAGACTTCTGTCCACGTCCCAAATTAGTCTTCGGGCTAGAGTGGCGGCAGTCTTGATGTTCGTTTGGGGGATCCAGTCAGTAATCGCCTGGTCCAGCGGTCACGAGATACCACATAACGTGTCCGGCAAACCGAATTCTCGAAATTATGAGGTACCAACGGTATTATAATCTTCGTTTGTTGAAGAGCTCAAAAAAGCATTTACTTCTGCACTTGCATGAAAAGGGAAGCTCGAAGTCCGAATTCTCTACCTAGACGCTCGCAATTAGAACATTCGGAAATATGCGTCCCGTTGAGCGTGAAGGGAGCATCGGGTGCCAAACCGTTTCTCATAAACATCGCCTTCGTACGTGCAGTCTAATGCCGATTTTTGCACAGGTCGAATTCAGAATTCGTTCTGCCTACTTGATATTCGGTCTCATATAATATGTACAGCGTCGTCTGCAAAGCGGGGATGATGTGATAAGCAGCCATCAACCTTCATTCCCAAGTACCCCCATCCTGAACGACACATGATTTTCTCGAGAGCGGCATTGAAAATTTTGGGCGAAATAGTATCGCCCTGCTGAAACCCTCCCTTCACGTTGACAACGACTTGCTTATAACGTGGCGAAATCCTGGTCGTAAAGTAGTCGTAGATTTATCGAAGCATCCTTATACATTGAATATGAACACCAGGTTGTCAAGGCTTCAACTACCGCCTTGTCTCAGGAGTATCGAAGGCACTCCTTATATCTATGAATGTCAGACGTATCGGCGTCCTGTATTCTCACGATACTTTGTAACAGTGTGGATGTTATCAATTGCCCCGAAGCTCAACCGAAAGCTTGCTTGCTATCACGGCTGCTTTTCATTCAGTACTTTGTCAAACCTGTCGAGGGTCACGTCTGAGAAAAGCTGGCTCCTCTGCCTGAACTCGGACGAGTTTGATAAAATTCTTTATTCCGGCTCACGTTTTCGGCGGGATCGCCGTTTTGAAAGCCTGGAAAGATCCAATTTATGCCTACCCTGCCAGACGCCTAAACTACCCTATTTAAATTTGAGACCTCTGAAGTGATCACGCAATAGCAACTTGGACCACTTACAGGAGATGCTCGCATTCTTCTCTCCGATTCATTTTGGCCCAGTGACCTGGATCGAAAATTCCTCGAGAATCTCCTATGCGGGTGTTTGCGATTCTCGCACCAAGACCTCAGCCGTGACTTCGAAGTCGGCTTCGTAATCAGTTTCCGCCCTGAGCGTCTAAGGCTGTTGACATGCGTGACCTGACCTTGCCTCATGAGTGCTTATTGACGCGAATGTATAGCGGTCTCGATGTTTCGCCGAGATACACGGCGTGTGTGGAAAGTTTGTAGATTACGGACAGCAGGCGAATTGAGCGGTCGTTGCCAGCGACGAAGGACATCCCTTCTTATAGAGCAGCGCAGTTTTCCGTGACATTGGCACTTTGCATTCCGACAGGTACGCGGGAAAAGCCTGGCCAGCGTTCTGAAGACAAATGGTGGAAGACTCTCCAGATATGGTTTGAACCTACGGAGCGCCTTGCTGTACAATACACCATCGACGTGATGGCATGTCGAAAGGGGGAACTGCAGGAACAAAATGTCTGTCTTGCCCAATTTAGTAGTTAGGCATGTACACGTGGCTATCGAAGAAATCCGAGTAAGAGTCGTAGATGACCTGCTCCATTGATGCAGTGAGGATTTGGTCAGGGCAACGAAGGGAAGTCTTGTTGGTCTTGCAACTGGGCCCGGCGGGTATGCGAATGCCTCATCGGCGGCTTCGCTCAAAACTGCTGCTCTTTTCTCTCTTTTAGAACTTCCTTTGTCGCTTCTTTGCATAGCTTCGCAAGGTTTGACGCTTGTTGATGAGCCTGTAGCCGACGCGATTCCACGAACGCTGTTGTATCGTTCAGAGAGTCTACGATGAGAGGCCTCATTTTTCTCTCCACGCAATGGAAAACAGAATCCAATGCGTAGGAAAGAGTGGTCCAATCTCTTGGAGTTTCGGAACAACAGCGACGTCAGCCAGGCAAATGTTCGACAAAAGATAATGCTATTTTTTCATCATGGAGCTGCCAACCAGGTGAATCCCATGTTCATGGGATAAGAGAAATGAGAAGGCTTCTAGAATTGCGAATTACTATGGATAGGGTGATTCGACATGACACACGTCAGTCTTTGCTTGCTCTCGTCAGGGGGAAGACTGGAATCTATTCCGTTTCCCGCCATTCCGTTTCGTGCGTTCCGATAAGTGGATGTTCATCCGTTCATCTGTTACTAAATTTGATCGACGATGATCAAGCGAGAAAGATGGTCCTCTTTGAAGATTTGTCCATGGTCCCAGTTTTTTCATATTATAAGATTGCGGTTTCTTCCCTTCGTAGCTTAATAATGGTGCGTAAGCAACGAAGTTTGTGGAGCTACATCTTCCCAATCGCAAACGTCCGATTTGGGTGTCAAGCTTTTGTCCGAATAGCCAAGTGTCCATGGCCAAGTGCGTTCTGTCGAGGACGCCCACGCCGCCAACGCCTCTGCTGTAACATGTTCTGAGAAACAAGTCTTTCAAAGTCTCAAATAGAGTGTGCAGCGGTCACTCTGATGTCGGCATACTTGATCTTCCTAGCTTGCGTCACAAGGCCTTCTATACACGCTTCCGATGCAAGCATATACATCCGTATACAGCCGTATTGAGAGCTCCTCCAAGTACGGGGAGTGAGAACATTTATATCGCTGTTTTTGGCGTATGAATATCCACGTGTAACTTTTACGCTATTCGTGAGTATCCATATGACGCAGGAAGTGATTGACTCTTGATAGTTAGAGTGGACGGGGGATTTGACCTTTAAGGGACTTCTCGGATATTTTCCAGTCATTCGAACACAAGCCTTTGGCTGGGCCAATGTGCAGGATGCCAGTTGCACCTGCACGTATGCACGGATACACTTGCAAGTTATAGAGGTATAGCGAACCAAAACAGCAAAATAGGGAACCCTGAATCCACTTTCAAGTCTCTGTGCAAGTACTGCCGACATTTGGTCGGCGATTTACTTCCCATTTGCCACCTGGAAACGCCCTATACATTCTCTTCACTAACCACTAGGCAACATTCGTCATCAGTGCGCTCTTTGAAGCTTTCAATTAATTCTGAAGTGCATATGAAGTTCACCTGCGACAACAACAGCTTCTTGTAACGGCACTTCAGCTGTCTTCTCATTGGCTTCTCACAAAAGATAGCTGAAGCTGCTGCCTTCGCAGGAAGCTGTTGTTGTCGCACATGACCTAGATAGGCACGCAGGCGCTGCGAAAGGTGGTCACAGTTGTCATGGTGAGTTGGGATATGGGTCACGTAACGTCGATGATGAGCAAATTCTTAGATACACGGAGTAGCATGAGTTCATCACAAACACAAAGTTTCGGAAACGTGACTATTAGGCGGTCGCCGCGGATTGTCGACACTGATTCGTACGCTTATAATTGCGCAACCACAACAAAAACAAGTTGGAAGAAGTGGTCTGCGAGAATCAAGTGGGGGCGATTAAAGGAAAAGGATTAGCTAGATGAGACAAAGCCCGGAAAACGGAATATTAATAGGCAAGCGTGGCTGTGGACGGACAGCGTCAGAGAGAAGGTACGCGAGAAGAAGAGACTTTATCTCATATTTATTTTCTTGATGAGACGACTGATAACTTGCAGAGGTATCGGGACACATGGAAGGTGACAAAGAAAGCCGGATTTAAGTGAAAACTGCTCTCAATGTTAATGTCAGCAAGAGAGTCGAAATGTGTGATGGCGGACGAATATTCACTGTCTTGCTATAGCCTGCCATCGCCAGACCGCGGATGTCGAAAAGTTTTCGGCATTATTGACGAAAATGGCCACCTAATAGGTCACAAGAAAATATTGGCGGGACTACTTTGAGACTATCTCAACATAGAATTTGCCCATCCGCCTCCACCCCGCGCTCAGTCAGTACACGATTCCATACAAAGTAGACAATAGATTAGGCGAAAACAGCAACGAAAAAGGTGACGCCTGGCAAAGAGCTGGCCTAGATGACCTAGCTGCCGTAGTTCGGCAGCATAGTTAACGAATTTCTTCAGTCAAAAAGTTGTCGCGAAGAGGTGCGTGGGAGTTCGCAAAACTGTACCACCGTTCCGATTCGGAAGAAGAAGGGCAGCACTGCACACTGTATGAGCTATCGCTCGATTTGCCTGCTCTCGCACAGCAGAGATTTTCAAACGAATTGTAAAGTAAACGGCCCTATTCGAGAACTCGTCGAGCACTTCATCAACCATTGTGGTTTTGTCTCCGGTTGCAGCACTAAATATATGCCACTCGCTTCTTGGAGAAGAACATTGTGAGAAACGAAAATTATTTCGTCCACTTTTTTAGACCTGCAGAAAGCTTCCAATCGTGGGCCGCGTCATGTAATATGGTATGTCCTGCCACGGCACGGAGTTTCTGACAATGAGGATCTAACTTAGTGAGTGCGCAAACTCTCCTCGAATCTAACGAGTCGAGTGCAATTAGCAGCAGGTACATACCGTTTCGTTACTTCCCATCTCCGTCGAGGTATGCTGAGGTTCTGCGCTTCCCCCAATACTATTCGTCGTCGTCATGGATGCCATCACACGAGGTCTTTAATAATCAGCTCCATGGACGCTTCTCTATTCTGTCAACGTAATGCTTGCGATGGAAAAAAAGGTACCTGAGCAACAGGTGGTAGCTTGATCCGGCCGGCAGACATTGTTCGGACTTCGGCTGAACATAAAAAGGCCGAGCCCATGACTTCGGAGTCAAATGAACGTGGCACTATTACGATTGACGGTACTGCGCTTCGTTGTGCATCTATCCTCAGGTACATTGGATCGTCACGCGCGTGACGAAAGTCTGGTCATTGGAGTTAACTCCGTGTGAATGCGGCGCCGTCTAAATTGCGTTCGATGAATGGCGTTCTCTGCGCCAAGAAGATACCACAGCATCTCAGATCAAAGATCTACAGCACCGTCATACAGTCAGTCGCGATTTTCGGAGCGAGTACTGACCTGTGACCCGAGAACCTGAAGCATGTCTCGGGGGAATGGAAACGAAAACGCTGCAACTGACTGCTGGGGTCAAACTTGAGCCGTATTCGCACGATGCAATGAGGAAATTGGCCGCTATTGTTGATGAAATGCTCGAAGCTCATCTTCGTTGGTACCGTCATGTCCTACGCGTGGTGAAACCGTTTGCAAGATCGTCCTTAACCTAGAAGTGCATGAGAAACGGCCTGGAGCTTTTATAGTTTAGCGTGTCCACTAACGCACACACAAATAAATGACTGATTAATAACAATTAATTAATATATAAAGTAAGATCAAAGCGCTTTCTTAAGAATTTGCATGAGGACATGAAAGTGGTAGATTTTCATGCTGATCAAGCATTCAGTCGGGAAAAGTGGCGTCAACGTATCAGAAAGGCGGATTCCGCTGCAAATGTAGGGCAAACGCTGAAGACGAAAAGTTTCTGATGCGCATACAAGCTACCAGAGCCAAGACAAACATTTCAAGGTATACAAAGGTAACAGCATGTAATATATTCTGAAAAATTCGTGGTACTTTATCAAAAAAAAAAAGCTCAAATCAAAAGGTCATTTTCGTCTCCTCTTTCCCGAGTTATGATCTCTAGAAGTCATCGCTATCAGTTTGTCCGAGGACTTATAACTCAACCTAATGATATTACCAACCAGTATTAAACCGTACCGATTCATCTGAATAGCTACACGTTCCGCGAATTCAGAGAAACCTAGATAAGAAAAAGCTGGTTGAATGGCGAAATAAATCAAATCGCCTGTCAGGTAACTTAGTAACACCTCTATACACAACCCAACCCCCTGATCAAAAACATGAAACACGACTTCATCCACAAAAAATAACCGTGCTGATAGGCCCAGCTCATTGTACCACTATTTTTTCTTGCAACCATTGGTGGGATTTTCTTTAATTTGCGTCTGATTTCTTTCCTGTCTTCTTTCTTTATTTCTCTCGTTTTCTCCAATTTCCTTGGAAGTCTTCACAAGAATCATTGTTTTCGAGCAACTCCAGTATTTCACTTTTTTCTCTTCTCTTAGACTATTTTCTTCTATGCTCCACTTTCCGCTGATTAATCCCACACCAATTCTAATGGCAAGGAGATTTTTATGAAGTTTTTATGAGACAAGACATGAATGGAACATGTGGTATATTTTAATGAAATGGCAGCCTACTACCGTAGTTCGAAGCAATCGTTAAAATGTGACTAAGCTTTGAATGTCCTGAACTCAGATCATTTCGAAAACTCCATAGAGAACACTTTGACTTTTTTATAAAAATCTCTGGAAAGGAGGCTAGCATTAAGATGGCCTTCAATCGAGCAAAATTATCAAGTCAAAAGTAGTCAGAACTTCTAGTTCAGCTTTCAAACAATCTACTGGATTGACTTTGTTTTGAAGCTCTCGAGAAAAAGGTGAGCGGTTGTGATACGAATTTTGCTGTTAAAGTACGTTGTCGAGCACAGCTGCACTGAGAACAGAGCCTTTCGCGATGTTATATCTTCAGTAATCCATCCATGTGAAAAGAAAACCGAAAATTATTTCATTTGTTTTATCCATTCGTTTCATGGGGAACGTTGGCTCATTAGCTGGGTTCATGGAAACGTACGGCGTATTTCATACAAATCGACGAAAGAGTATGGATGCTCAGCTCAGCATCATTTATTTATGCAATGACAGAAGCAATCCGAAACAAGGGATCCACAAAAAATCTAGATCTCTTCGCCATGATTTTTCTCAAAAGAATATAAGAGTGTTTCCGATGAAACAAAATTGCACTCCACGCTTTTGTTTTTCCTTACTTCAAGACCGTACTGAGAGCAAAACGGATTTCAAAATTGTTGCAAAAGCAAATATGTACAAGCAAACATGCTTCTGCACGGCCACTTGAATACGATCAAGTGAAAGCAGCTTAGGTAGCCCTTCAAGGTTTTCTGAGCAGCGGCCCAACTGGAATACAATCAAAAGGAACCTTTGTGAGTGATTTTCAGCAGTGAATCTCCGTCGGAAGTATTGTTATTGAACCAGAAAGAAGCCACTTGGACGACAAAATGTCTCATTTGAAATGAAGCTGTGGATTATGTTATCTAATAATGCTACGATTCATTATACCTGCTTCTTCAGGGAACTTCTTGGTCACAAACTTCTTCGATTGTTGATAGGATGTGGTAGTAAGGCTGGTGAAGTGAGGCAAGCTAAAATTTTTGCGATCCTGAATGAAGCCGTTAGACCAGCCACCTAATTTGCAAGCTCACGGAGTGCGCACCTCAGCCCCCGGAGCGTAGAGATGTTTGGAACTGTGGTAATGAAGGTGTGCTTGTTGCCAAGAAATATTATTAAGACACTTTCGAACAATGTTTGGTATTCATAAACTGTTTTTTCACCATATGCTCCCACCTGTTAAGCTGACTCGGTAGTCTGACGATGTCATTGTATTAAATAGGACTAGCGCATAAAAAGTTTGAAGTGTTTCAAAGGTCCAAAATGACAAATTTCAGCTATGTGCTGCATATTACTTGAGTCCCATCAAATGTGACTAGCGACTTTTTTTCTTTCTTGTCCAAAAGCGCCATACGGCAACGATAAATCATGCAACCATTGCTCTTTCCCGGCATCACTTCCAGCCGAACTCCAGTAGAGACTGAGTTCTGGCAAGGTGAACCAGGTACTTATTGAATACCTCAACAGAAATTAGTTCAACAGCATGATGTATACCTAATTTCGTTATCGTTGAAGCCTTTAGCTGCTATGTTTTTCTCAGATTCTGCTTTTAGAATGAAGAAACACATTCTAATGATGTACATACGGAGCGAGTGATAAAACTTCAATGCAAAAAGCTGTGCTCATTTTCATCGAAAATTTTGCACCATGCGGCCTTTCTCATTGTAGGTCCAGGTGGCTTGCATCACAGTCTCTTTCAGAGTTCCTTTTCTTTGGTGTTCGAGTAAACCACACTTAAAGTGAAATAAACAAAATCAAGCTCAATTTAATATGTCGTTGCTAAGGCTAAGAAACCGATGAAAGGTTTTCCGCATTGTCCGCCAACTATTTGTCGCGGATATTGAGCAGTAAGCCATCTGAGATGAAAACACATCAATTACTGGCAATTTGCCAAAGTGTCCGTAAGAGGGGGGGGGGCGGGGGTGAAATAATGCATGAAAATGCAATAGAGCCAGTGGAAGCTTTACGCCTCATACGCTACGCTCTGATTGCAAGTGAATTACGATAATGATGAGAAGCGAACTTTTTCGGACTTGGACTGGAACAGCTTACAATAAATTGTTAAAGAAAAATCCTTAGTCGTTTCTGATAGAACCTTCTAGAAACTCGAGATGTCAATTACGTTTTTCTCATTAAAGAGAACGTGAGAACATTTCACATCTGGCAATGTTGCATTTTCCAAGAAGCTAACAAGTCTGGACTCCTCTGATATGTAGTAATTGGTAAGCGGAATTGCTTTCGGCTTTCGCCTTCAAATTATTTTTCACAGAAAAAGGAAATATAGGTCGGAGTTTCCACGAGATTTCAGTGAAAAAGGAAGTAGCAGCCTCAAGGTTGAAAGAAATTCGAAAGCGAGGGCCCATTGTTAGTAACGGCTCAATGACAAAATGAATAAGTGACCTTCAAGAGCTAAAAATAACTGTTTTCATATGTGATGATAAAATGTGAAGTGTCTGAAATTCCTAAAGAATTATACGCATTTTCACACAATAGTGAGGCAGACTAGCCCTATTGAAAAGACATGTTTGCCGGTACGGGGAAGGTACAAATCAACCAAATTCTGAGCGTATTTCCTGTAGTGTGTATTGAAGTGAAACCCCACAAATAGGTGATGAAGCACCGATTACCTGTGCAGCTTCTTAGGTGGAAATCGTAAACCAAAGCTTTTGGTGTTTCTTTAACAGTAAACTAGATTCTCGTCACTGTGGAGCCTCGTGTGCATTAAGACGCTCTTGTGGAAAAAATCCAGTCTAAGAGCGGGGGTGGAAACCTGTCTCCAGGTAGGTATGAGACTATTTCAAATCCCGTGCGGGAAATGACGACATTCAACAATGTGATCCTCTAAAATAGCAAAGTATTTGCAGACTCGGTTACGCTTCAGTGAAACATCGAGTCCCCTTGAATCAAACCTTTATACGTTCAAGCCCGTTCCCATTTCATCTCACCCTGGAGTATTGAGAAACAGCCGTGCACTAAGTAACTAGAACAGAAGACGTTAACTAAGCCATAGAGCCTTCTCTTTTTGAGATGTGGTGAATATCTATGCTCAGGTACATATCAATACCGTCTGAATGAAATTTTTGAGTGGGCTTTTCGATTAAAACAGCGTGCTTCCCGTCGCATTCGATATCCCAGTTTACATTGTTGAATGAAGTCTGCTCGAAAAGTCGAACTTCATTTGCTCGAGTAGCTTCTGTTTTTGACAGGTGACAAATGTTAACGTTTATAGATAGGTTACTGCTAGAAAAACTCAAGTGAAGTCTTTTCGAAAGTTGGGAGACCTATTAAAATAAATGGTGTGTGAGAAAGTGCTCTGACATACCGTTACGAATATTCGGTAGGTGAAGGTGATCGATGTGAGAAACAATGAAGCTTTGGACCACGCTGACATTTGCAGAAAGTAGCTGTACCAAAATTTTGATGCCAGAGAGCTCATAATCCAGTGGCAATGAATACGGCAACACATATTATGTACTGTTTTATAACGATTCCCGTTAGTATATTTACCGTTGGGTAACGATTCCCGTTAGGATCAGGACCACAACTTCTCGCGTACCACTAGGAAACGGTTTCTGTTCCTGTGTGTGTGTGTGTGTGTGTGTGTGTGTGTATATATATATATATATATATATATATATATATATGCGTATATGCGTGTATGTTGTGTTTATCTCGATTTCAATGATGATGCCCGATTGCATTACTAGAGGGCTATGCATGAATATTTGATGAGTTAGAATTCCAAGCAAAAACAAAACGTCATAGAGAACTCATTGATTCATTTGACCGTCATAACATGTTCGTAGAAGGGGCTAGAAGCTGGAGATATTTAATAGCGATCACGAGGCTCATTGCTCCGGCTTCTACCTAAGCCCAGGCTTCAAATGTAACTACTACAGGATAGATTTGCTGGAGTACTTCACCTACCCACGTTGCGTTAGACAATGATAATTTTGTCCATAAAAAATTACAACAATAAGAATGGGATTTGCAAAAAAAACCTAAGCAATTTGCTCAATTGTTCACGAGGTAATCAGGAGTGTAGAAGTGCAGATGTAGTGAGAACGATCACAATGTGTCGTATCGAAATCTTTGCTGGATATTGAGAAGAATATTTCTGAAGCTGCAAGAAAATTTAAATCCAATCATGCGATTCCAATAACTAAGGCAAAAGTGATAGGGCTAGGTTTGGAGACATGATAAGACCTATAAGTGCCATTCTTGACCCATCTGCCAAGAGCTTTTTGAGTACTTGTGACCTGTTTCAGATTGTTTCAAAAAAATTAGAATATGAGTTAAGGTCTTCCTGAGCCTAATTGACAACAATAACAGTCAACAGTCACAATGACAAATGTCTTTACATTATTTTTTTATGTTAAAAGCGTTGTCGGCTCTTGTTATGAGTTCAAGTCTAAGTGCTTTAACCTCTCAAAACCTAGAATATTTGCTGTGGAATTGGTGGCTCAGTTCACTCCTTGAGCAAAAGTGTTATTTCAAGTCGAGGGATTGTAGGCTGAGGGCTCTGTAGTCGGCGGGAACCCCATAGGAGCGCTGAAATTTACTCGAGCAATATGTGTCTCTAAAATGGAGGTAGAGATCGGCAAAAAGTCTACAGCGGATATGGTTCCCAGATCGAGGCTCACCATCAGAGCTCGATTTGTTGCGATATATGACTCGACTTGAAGAATAAAAAAAGTGGTTCCGGCCTTGCAGGAGTCCCTGCATTGTCTCAAATAGCAAAGACAAAAACTGCGAGGGTTTGGAAACTCTCTCGATTAGCCGGAACAGGATCGGATAACAGGACGTGGTACTCGAATTCCTTGTTCATTACTCCTAGTCTCACTCAAGATAGTAAGGAGTAGATATACGAGTCGCTGTAGTACGACACAGTCGCTTCTACAGCTTTGTAGAAGCGGCTAGTATAAAGAAGGCTCGAGATGACGATGATTCATATTTTGAATATGATAAGCGCTTACATTTGGAGTTTACCATTGATAATCCGAAGCCGGAAAAAAATTAAAAACGACATTATTGAACTACCGCGATGAAAGGACATTGCCCGCGACACGCCGTTGTAAGGATACATGTGACTATTATAATTTCACGAACAAAAACTCAAAGTGTCATAAAAATCGGCTAAAACATCAGTATGGACGAACGAGCGCGGGCGCATGTCAGAAACATTCGCCCAATAGTAAACTAACATGATGGTAGTCACAAACAGCATATGGGCAAAATATTTTCATCAGGAGAAAGGCTAGGCTGAGAGAGAGACCAAGCCCGCATAGTCTTTGAAGACACTCTGGCAGGTATGGAGCTCTTTGGGATATATCTCGATTGAAGAGATGCTACAAAATGAAAAGCAAAAATTATCAAGCATGAGAGGGCAATCGGTGTGGGCGAAGAAAAGCTGAAGATTGTGAGAAGAGATGGGAAAAATGAATCATTCAACACTGAAGAGGAATCCAGTGTACAGGGACAAACTTGAGAGAATAAATAAAGATCAAGCAGGAGAGAAAAGGGAACTGATATTCAGCAAGAAGAAGAATACGGTGTCCTGACAGAAGGGCATTTCGAAAAACAGTAATTTTTCAGTTTCACGGAAGTTTGAGATTGTGTCTTCGAACTGCTTCCTTTTCATCCCCTTCAGCTTCATTTTCACGTTATCTTTAAATTTTTTTCATACATGGGCACAGCCGAACCCATCACCTGCTCTCCCCAACTACTCTTGCACTTCTTTGCAGCAGTAAACTGTAGGATGGAACTTGAACCCTGAAAAAAGCAGGCAGCTCGGCCGGGGTAGAGGATAGTGGTGGTGAAACATGTACATAGATTGTCAAAACAAAAAACCATACAACGTCGAAATGAACAAGTAGGACCCCGCCCTTGTCAGACGGTTTATGATCCTATATTCACTCACCATGTAGTTTATTGAATCTTATTTTTGCAGGAAGCCGGTCTAAACGGAATTTCCTTTCCAGACAAACAAATCACCCAAGCAGTAGCCGCAGCGAATGCATACGAAGCAACACTTAATTTAATGACTAATTAACCATGGAGCCTCTACACAACATCGCATTCTTATCATTAGGAAAAGAGCCACAGCAGTGAGGCCTTGCTCTGAATAGCTGAACATGAGACCAAGCAGCAACAACAACCCTTGCATCTTATAAACAACAAGACAGAGCTCTTCACATGGAAAGATTTTTTGGGGGAGGTTTTTTAGGTTCTTCTTCGGGAACTGAGGGTTTCTAGAGGGGAAATATGAACTTGCTTTGAAATTCATTGGCCTTATCTTCCGTTTGCGTAATATGTATTGCCGTATTCATTGTCCCTGGATTATGAGCTGTCTGAAATCAAAATTCCTTTACAGCTCCTTTCTGCAAATGTCAGCGAGGTCCAAGACTTCATTGTTTCTCACACACATCGATCAACTCCTCCTACCAAATATTCGTAACGGTATGTCAGGGCACTTTCTCACACACCACTTATTTATTTATGTATTTATGCTCCCAATGGGCTCGCTCGCATAGCGCATTACTAAAACATCACTATTAAAAATTGGACACACTAGATTGCCATACATAAAATACAAAGATATGACGTGTACCGCAGCGCCATTAGTGGCTCAATCATCCAGTATGGGCCAGCCTGAACATTTCCCCAGATAATCACTCGTACCTTTGCACATTTGTATTCATTTAATTTACGGTCTATCATAAGAAATCAAAAGCAACTTTTCTTTAGTTGAAGGATAGTTCCAAGCCTCACCTTGCAAGCTTGAGCAATGCCGAAGTGAAAAATCCCAGTTGGAGCTGTTGAATTGTACTTTGGTATTTTGTTGAGCAGTTCTGATTGGTTACATTCAACGAACACCGTACTTTCATTTCCGGCAGAGCCCATTTCATGCTTGGAAAAAATTGGCTACGACTCTGCCCATTCAAGGAAGGAACTGCTCTCTTGTTGACAAATGGACTGGAACACGTTTCCTGTCTGTAGGGAGATAATGGGCAATTTCCTCTGCAATTTTCCCAAATAGTCGAACCTCCTCCAAACACCTAGGAAGTGAACAGTGGTTTTTCCATTTTCGTTTGAGAAAAGCAAAAACCACTATTCACTTTCTGCGTGTTCATTCACCTAAATATAAAATTCTTTCTGCATTGTCTTTGGAGGGGAGCGAGAGGAAATCGAGGGTTGAACATTTCAGTTTTGGAGAATAATATTACAAAAGTCCTGGACTCAGTTTCAAAACTATGATGAACCCTTTCAAAATGGGTGAGATATTCGACTTGCGATTCGTAGAGAAAGAGGAGAATCATGAACTGTGCTTGAAGAGCTAGACTAACAGAAACACCGAATTCTCCTACGAGAATACTGTTTGACTTTGAAACGGACTAGGGAATTAGCTTTTTGAAATACCTTAAATACACAAAAAGCATAACGCTTTCGCCTTTTCAAAGTTACAGTAATAGTTATAATTCGTTATATTTACTTTATAAAGTGAAATGGGAGACCTCAGCTATTCCCCCAGTTGTTCGGTCAGTTCTGTTGAGGGGTAAAAAGCTAAGGGGGGAAACTGCACCCAAGCTTCTAACCGTCGACTGTTACGACCAACGAGGAAATGAGGTAGGTAATGGCGAGCTACACCAAAAAAAAAACAATAGTGGAGAATAGTTACTACGGTTTGTACAATTGTGACGAGTTGTGCTACTTCACACAACTATACTCCCCTTCTCCCACTATAAACATTTCCGTTGGAAACGATTTGGCCCCCCTTCCATCCCAACTACTTCTCACTGCATGACGACGAGATTGGTGACATCCACCTCTGCTTGCCCCTGTCGTTTATTATGATTTCGATTGCTTTGAAGTAGAGCTTAGACCTAACCCACTTATTTCCTCATCAGTAAGGACTCAAATATCTTAGAGGGAAGCTTCCATATAACTGCTCGATACTTTATCCCTTGTTATTTTTTATTTTTTTGCTTTTCCACTCGTTTTTAATCCACTCACATCTTGAACTAATCATACTGTTCGAGGGTCATCCTTTCTTGGATCAACTCTTTATCGCCCAATTGCTCCAAAACCGCGACAGCAGAATTGGGGGGACGGTACATTCGTGCAATTCGGACTGCGCGCTGCAAATTGCGCGGCGAAATTCATAACAATTTTGACGAATTTAGCGCCCATTATTGGGGCTCAAATCTTAAGTAGAGTAGATTAGTAGCGTCAGCTGACTACTTAACTATTCTATTTCACGTTTGTTCCCCAATAATAAGCCCCTGAGTCGTTCGAATCGCCACGAATTCTGCCGCGCAATTTGCCGCGCATGGTTGAAATCGCACGGATGTACACACACCCGGCAGAATTGGGGGGACGGTACGAACGTGCGTCCGAGGGTGCGCGCGGCGAATTGCGCGGCAACGTTCGTGACGATTTGTACGACTGCCGAGCCAATTTTCGGGGCACAAACTCGAAGTAGTGTAGTTTAGTAGGGTCGGATGATCCTCCTAACCCGCTCTATTTGAAATTTGGGCCCCAATGGTAGGCGCCAAAGTCGTTCAAACCATTGCGAACTTCGCCGCGCAATTTGCCGCGCGCATCCTCGGACGCACGTTCGTACACATACTCGCAGAATTGCCGTCGTATCTAATGCTTTATGTGCAACTGTAGCCCAGCATCTATTCATTAACCTTATTTACCGCACATCCTTCATTTTCCGTGTCTTGAATCCGTTTGTCTGTTCGAATTTCGAAGTTTCCTTAGTTGGAAAGAGCATCCTCCGAATTCTGCAGAATTTCTGTAGACAATTCAATTTACTTCACGGCATAATCTCATTCGAATGCCAAAATTCTCGGTACTATTCTACTATTACACCCCCAGAAACTCAAAATTTTAATTTTCAGTGAAACTTAGCCTATAGGGGTAATGCGATGCCCTTATAACGGATATGACCTTCATTTTTGGCGTTGGCGCCGTTTGGCTCCAATTTGGCGCCAATTGGAGCCAAATGGCGCCAGCGCC
>UZAF01016269.1:0-16060 GCA_900617895.1 Haemonchus placei | reverse complement strand
ATGAGCGGTTGTGGACGTGTGGTGCACGCATGAGCGTGCGTAGCTCACTGGTAAATAAATAAATAAATAAGTGAATAATACTCCGAGGTATTGTTGGAAAAAATCAGCCACTATCCAAAAACCTAATACTTAGGAATTAGAGAACGTAACCAGTCGTACACTTGCTCTTAAATTATCAAGGCAATATGTGTATGTCGCTTTCTTTCTCCGAAATTTTATTTTCCAAACTTTGAGTGGTACTGGAAATGGAGTCAACGCTGAAAGCCTTAACCATAATATTAGAAATTACTCCAGAAATTGAGAAACAAATTTTTTCGCCTTCATGTGCTCTAACTTTGCGAATACTGTGAATTTCTCTGTTATAGGCCACCGATTTGCTTGAATAATGCAGTCGTCGTGAGAAAAGAGACTGATAAAGAAGACTAAAACTTTTAGGCTTTTATCCCATCCGAATTATGCGCCCCAGCATTCGTCTTTCATTCAGAGTCGTTGTGGCGTTGGCATGGTATTGAATGTGTATGTGGCCTATACAATGAGTTGCGTTGGCCAGCCAGTGTATCAGTGTTCTTATCCTTCTAGACAACTCTGGTATCGATAAACTGACCCCGGAATAATGGAAGGCTTGGTTGACCCGGGGAGATATCGATCCAGGAATCGAACACGCGACCATGCGTGTGAAATAGTGCGTCACTTGCCGATAAAACACCTTCGCCCTTTTTATTGGCAGAAAAATAGTGCGAAAAGCTCTTTCAGCAATTCAAATTGCTTATATATCTTTCGGTGAAGTTCTTGTGGGAATACCATGCACATGTTCGTTGTCCAGACCGTTCACAAATAAAGTAATTTATGTAAAACTACTTGAAGAAGGGGATGACTGTGAAAGTGGTCATATTTGGAATGAACATCAGGAGAATCATTACAACGTAGTAAATTAAGTGTCATGCCCGTGATTGGCTTGATCATCATACCTTCCACGTATGCCCTATGGATTATTCTGTCTTTCCCTTCGATGAACTGTTCAAATGGAGGACCGGCAAGGAAACAAGAAATGGAAGAAACACTGCGGCAAAGTACAAAATACTTAGTAGTCGAGTCAGTCAGACAGTTGACGATGAATCAGGAAGACACCACTACAGAGTGAGTTCTACGTAAAACTCCGCTGCAACATTCACATTAATCCATCCTACGCTATTGGATATGATCTCTGAGCATGCTGTTTGTTTGTGCTTTTGTCGTGATACAACGACCATCGAATACCGCGAGCTCCATCTCTTATGTCTTCGAAACGGCTGGCTTTGCTCTGTTCCACGGTAAATAGCCTGTATAAATCGTCTCGTCTTTCTTGGCAGCACATGAATGGTGGTCTGTATTGTACTTTAGTAATGACTAAGGTGATGCTTGAGTCTTTCTGCACACATTTTTAGAATGCGAAACTTGAAAGGGATTCTATTTACAGAAGCATACCTACCTCTACCTCAAGATCTCAAGATACTGTCTGAAATGAGTTTATTTGACTGCGTGCAATCCACTGAGTATCTGTGAAGTGATTCACCCTACAAAAGTAATTTACATATTTTACGCATAATATTTATATTATTTCATCAATCAACAGGTAATACAAAGCAGTATGAAAGAATAACCGTAACGTTTACTGCGGACGTCTTTGTGCACATCATTTCAGAGCAATAAGGCATACTATATGAATCAAAAGAACTTTAGGAGTACCTGTGAAAAAGCACATCTAAGACCTCCCTGGTCATGCGAAGGAGTTAGGACCTTCAGAAAACCAAATTCTAAACCCGATTTTTAACAAAGAGTTCCTTCTTGTTCCATCAAGAACAGCAGTTGGCCATGTATTTCACTATCGGTTGCTGAGTACAAGGTAAGTGTTGTCCAACGTCCAGTAGTGCCGTTTACTTGATCCATCATCACTGCTTTCCCTGAAACATATTATCCTGAGAAAGGTCGAGTCGAGCGGAGTCTTATTCTGCTCGTTCCTCGTTCATTGAATTGTACTGCGCACCCGAGCCTTTCTGAACTACGCGATTCGGTGAACTGTTTTTCCTTGAATGCTGCCCATTTACGTCTTTGGATTCCTGTACGATTCGAGACTGCTCTAGATGATCGAGTGTGCAGAATTCCAGGTTTGATGTAGCCGATGACTAGGAAAAAGGAACTTTCAAAACCGGAAATTGGATTATTCACGAATTAAGGCCGTTATAAGTAAAGCTCTTACCATTCGAGCGCTTAGATTATTTTTACCACGGATCGACTGCCGCACTTCTCTGGCCCGCTTGCCCCAAGTTCGCCATATATTAAACTTGTCCTGTACCGGTAATCGCATAGTAATACTACGCATTCCGCAACCGTAAACAATAACCAACTCCTTCCTAAATCCAATAAAAGTAGTTATAAATGATCCCAGTAATGAACAATCCATAGAATAGAGTCGTGATAAACCAAATCGGAGATTGAGCTTACCTGAATTCTCTACCGAATACTATGTAAATAACAAAATTAATCGACGAATTAATTATTGCCAGGAAGTTGATTGCTTCTCGAGAGAAAGTATAAAAAGCATGATATTTCACCATCTGAACGAGTCATTCGAGTTGATGACACCGTTGAAGACACACAAAATCGTTTTCGAAATTGGTTAGGTTATAAGTCGTTGATTCGGGCTTCCATGGTTCACTTGAACTACTAAGTAACGATCCGCGCAGACTTACACATATGTGAGTCTGCATTGGTTTCTAGACGGAAAATCAAACCAGAGTGCTACAGTGGAGAAAAGCTCGTTCTTTTTGCTAAGGTCTGACACTTCATACCAAGCAATCGAGTGCGGCGCCTCGAACACACTCTGGACCTTCTGGCCCCGAAAGATTCGCTGCATCGCTGCACAGAATAAAAAACATTGGATATGGTAACTAAACTAATTTCTCAAGGGACCCATTCGTAGATACAGCGAGGAAAGGTTAGTTAAAAAACATGTAGCAAATAGAACCATTGCTTGTTGAAAAGGCTGCTTTCATAGTCCGCCGGCGTGCCACGAGGCAGTGNTAGGGGGGAGGAGGGCGGCAGACGGTCGGTTAGCCCCTCGAAGGGCTGTAAACAAAGTGAGACAAGATCAAAAACCATTTGTACGAGCCCCTGGTTGTTTGGTTTTTGATCTTGTTCTTCTTTGTTTTCAACTCCTCGACCGACCGTTTCCTCCCCCTAGCACTGCCTCGTGGCACGCCGGCCGGCCGGCGGACTATGAAAGCAGCCAATGAGACTTCCCCATGGAATGAAGGTCTTATCGGGTAGAAAAACCTTGTCATTCAAAATTCGAAGGATGAGGTGTATAGCTCGCTATCCATTGTTGAGAGTTAAGAAATATCTATGAGATTCGATGGCATTCTGGCACCTAAGTCTTCTTCTTCGAACTTTGAATGCATGAGAACAACCATATGTATTATCAGGAGTATCGTGGAGTTTGTTTAGCTTATCGTAGGGGCCACTGAATATAACACAAATGAGTTGTTAACAACTTTATTAACTCAAGGAGACTTACCAAAGTTTCATGATCGACAATCCGTTCAAGGAGAGTCAGAACGAAACCCCAAAAATTACATATAAGGAAAATACAGACGATAATCACCAATACAAGTGTCGCTTCTCTACTTTTCTCTTTCAGTTCACTTCGATCCGGTAGTCTGAACAGCAGCGATTGAATTACTTAACTGATTAATTTTCGATTTCTATACATGTTAGTAAGATAAAGTGTTAGAATATGCAGGGGAGGCAAAAACGAAGTCGAAGGCGTAAAATACCGAAACATCACTTAATAAAGCAGAATGAATCAGTGACAGAAACCTCATAGCAGCCGAGGAAATTAATGTTTGACATTGACCTATTTTTAGCACCACTATCTGTTCACTTCTAAGGGACAAGGAAGTGAAGGAAGCTAGGTTTCTGCATGGATTTGGTACACAATGTGTCAAGAAGGTGATCAGATCTCTTGGCACCAACTTCGCAATAGGGACCGAGCGTGTTGAGCGAGCAAAAGATGTGGATTGATATTGTTAGTCATGCATTGGGTAAGTCAAGCTGCTCAAGAGCCTATCAGAATTCACCTGGCCATTTCACGTGCAAAGTTTGCCGAATTGGAGAGTGCGGCTGCAATGGATCTGAAATCTGAGCCCACTCATAATAATTACAAGAAGACGAAGTTTTTAAAAAGAGATTCCTTTTCGTTGACAGTTATGAACTACTGACAACGATGACGCACACACATATTCGTGAACATATGCTATCACATAAGCGAAAAGTTTGAATTTGATAAAACAAGCGGTGCAGAGTTACAAAGCGTTTTCGGAGAAATGCAGCCCAATGCAATTTTTAATGCAGTGCAATCAGCTAGAAGAACATCACGATACTCCTCATCGCCTTAGTGGACGCTGAACATCTTAGCGTTTAACTCAGCCCCAGTGCTTGCTTATACTAGGGTCTAACATAAGTAATCTGAGTGTTCAGCAGTGTATATGTGCCTTTCCACTGTACTGAAAAAAATTCGTGAGCTTCATCTTCCAATCCTACATTTGAGTACGCGAGTTTTGAATCTGATGGCAAGTACATTTTTTTGAAAAACGGGCTCATAATAGATTCGAGGTATTATTTTTTAATTGTTTACCGTTTATTATGAATTTCGAAAAAGGTTTAGTCTCTCAGAACCTCTTTCAACGGAAGTAATTATACCTACTACAAGCAGGTACTCACTTCTGCTGATGATTATCGAATTTCTTCAAACTTCTTCGGATCGTGTAAGCGATATAGGCATTTAAAATGAGCAGAGTGAGAAATGGTAGAAAGACCATCACTATATTGGTAAGCCATAACGCATACACCTGAAACAGTGAAGACAGTTCCTGAGAGCCCGTCCAAACTGTTCACACCACCCGACATAACATGAGCTGTTTTATCAGATGGATGAAGAAAAGAAAGTTTTCGCAGTGTATGAAGCACTTTTACACGAATTTTCCCTCAAGAGCGCTCGTTATTAGTTTGATGGAGAAGTGTTCCAGAGGCCACCTACAACCTGATTCTTGAGCAAGATCCAATTGGATTATTAAAACTATTCTGATGTACTCTTTTTGTACTTTATCATTTCTGCCGCAAATTTTATTTTGACAGATTGACTTGATGATTGCGACTTGGGTTTCAATAAATGAATACATATAAAATACTGTAAATACAAGTCATCCGAATCATAATATATGGGCGACGTGTGCCACCACGAGCACACACCACTGATATAAATAGATTCGGATGACTCGTATTTACAATACTGAAATGCGTAGCAGACATGGACTACACATCGAAAAGTGGCAAAGAAAAGAGCATATGTTTGTAGAGGACCTGAACGATCAAGTCTGGAGTCATAATTTTGGAGAGCAAATGTTTCTCTCTACGGATCTCCTTCACTGTGGGTTCTTTCTCACTGAAGGATCCCATCCGGTTAGCGACGAGGCTACGTAGGGCATTCCCAGGTGGCGGATAGGGGAGTAAATCGCTGACAAAAAGTTGCCAAAACTTGCCAAGAGACGCACGTGGATTTAGGGGATGAACTTCTTTATTCTGCTGTGGTGGTATCTTCTGCTTCTCGCTGATGCATCCTTTCATACGTGTGTGGAGATTATGCGGGTGCAGTTGGTACCCTGCCCACCGACTCGCCAAGAGCTTGCATTCAAGTGACGGGAAGGTATCTGGGAGACGATTCGGAGAAACTCCGGGAACGAAGCTTCTCGTCCACTTCGGAGCCGCCTGGCTAGCACCCGAAGACAATCCATGCCCCACGTTAGAGCCCGGCAAGCCACATGTTGAGTGACCATCTGCAAAAAACAGTAATATTAATGGCCCTCATTCCTCTAAACCTGAGGGAGCCCCCGATACGGCATCGTTGGGTAGGACCGCTCTGAACAAGCAGCTAAGATTTTAGGCCCACAACAGGCTGCCCAAAAGGAGAGGGATTAAGATGCAATTTGCACTTTCACGCACGGACGCTTGCATCGGAAGCGTGTATAGAAGACCTGATGATGCAAACTAGGAAGATCAAGTACGATGTCATCGGACTGACCAAGACGGGAGAGCATTGCCCGCTGCAAGCGGTATTTGAGACTGAAGAACTGTTCCTAGGAACATGCGACAGCAGAGGCGTCGGCGGCGTAGGTGTCCTCGTCAATACACACTTAGCCATGAACATCAATTCGTACGAAAGCTTGACAATCCGAATCGAACGTTTGCGATTAAGGAGATGAGGCTCAACTCCAGCTCGTCCGTCGTAACAATCGTCCTTGCCTACGCACCAACGTCAAGCTAAGAAGAAGTGGAGTTGGAGGGGTTTTACATGGATCTGGAGAGGCTCAATAGAGGAGACCATACTTTTTTCAAGATCACCGTCGATGATTTCAACGCCAAGACTGGCCCCAAAAGATCGGCAAAAGAGCTTCACATAGGGACTCACGGAATGGAATGGAATGAGCAGTTTGAAAGGCTGTCCGATTTTGGGAGGGGAGAGGAGGGGGAGGAGATCACCTGTTGGACAGTTCCATAATGGAATAGAACACATATTCTTCAATCGGATTTTTGGCCTGACTGATTTCGCTGTTGTTCCAAAGTTCTACACGGGATCGGACAATCGTCTCCTCCGCGCTAGATTCTGTTTCTCATTCCATGGAGAGAGAGCTATGAAGTTTAGAAAACGAAGCCCTAAGACCTCCATCGACTGGGATCACCTCATTTCCATGCGAGTGAATGGGAAGATTCCGTTTTCGGCAACATCGATGAAGAGTACGGCCGGCTCGTCGAGCATCTTCACGATAGGGTTAGGAAAGCGGAGAGTCTGCAGGTAGCCGGGAGACTACTCTCTTCGAAGGCTCTCGAGCTGATACACCATCGTGGAATCGTGCGAGCTGCAGGTAAACATCAACAAATGTGCAAATGCGAAGCTATGCAGAAAAGCGATAAAGAAAGATCTGAAAAAGGGAAGAGCAGCAGTGAAGAACGAATCCGTCGAGGCCGGAAAGAGCATTCGTAAAACCCAACGGAGCTTCGTCAATCACAAGACCACGATGGCTTCCTGACGGAACAGCTACTGCATCTCGAAAGGCTGGAGGAGGTCATCAACATTTTCTACTCGGATCTCTTCGACAGCCACGACTACCTGCCTACACACCATCTTGGGCAAGAACCGTCTCCTTTCCGAAATTTGATATGCCATCGTGTCGGTGAAGAATGGTACAGCGCCAGGCCGATAGGATCAAACCAGAACATCTAAAGGGTCTTTCACTAGTGATCGTCAGAACTCTGGCTATGCTCTTCGCGCAGTACCTGTTAGAACGCAAACGTTGTGGAAAAGTAGGACTGTGCTGCTGTACAAGAAGTGAGATCCCGAGGATATTGGCAACAATCGCCCAATCTGCCTGCTGCCTCTAATTTTCAAGCTTTTCACACGCGTCATCCTGAACAGGATTGACAGAATACCAGGTGAAGGACAGCCATGCGAGCAAGCGGGGTTTTGCAGAGGGTTCAGCACAATCGGCCATACCCACAACCTTACAAGGTCCACTGAAGCACCGCGAGAGCATAAATGCGTTATGTCTTACGATCATCGATTTGAAAGAAGTCTTTGATACCGTCGAAGCACTGGGCAGCCGGTATTCCTACTCAATATGTAAGGATGCTTCGTGAGCAACAAATGCAAAAACTTCGCGACTGGAATCTCGTCATTCTACAGAAAGGTCATCATCAACGTGGAGAGAAGGGTTTGAGAGGGCTATATCATCTCGCTCAAACATTTCAGTGCCGCTTTCAAGAGGAACAGCTAATTACTCTAAACGGAACGACTATTTCTGAATGCTCTAGCTACGTGAATTCATGTCGAGAAGTCAACATGATGAGCGAACTAGCTCCGGAGCTTTGCAGAAGGAAGCGTGGGCAGCATTTAAGAACATCGAGGGAGTAATGAAGAAAGACAAAAAACATCGCGCTCCGCGCTCAGCTTTTAGATACCACATAATGTCCTTTCTGCTTTAACGTACGCCTCAGTAACTCTACGAAAGGAGGACGAGCGTTCGCCAGCGTTACTCAACGCGCTTCGGAAAGGGCGATGCTCAGACTCTCCCTATAACCGCACGTGCAGAAGGGAATTTGTAGTGCCAAGCTTCGCCATCGAATGGAGACCAGGGACGCCGTTCATTACGCCAAGAAATCGAAGATAAGGTGGGCCGAACACGTTATCCTAGTGATGATCATAGGAATAGGGCGATTGCTGACTGGACTCCTTGGGATGTCAAGCGACATTACTGGTGCCAGATAGAGGAAATCGATGACCAACCGAACGACAGGTAGAATGTTTTTTTTCAGAAATATCACAGTCAAAATTGCCATTCACAAAACTGCTAAACTACAGTATCATAAAATTAAATGAAGGATAAATTTTTTCAGTGTTAATCAATCCCGTCTGAGGGAAGTGAACCCGCACTCCACTTCCATTCAGAATCGTAATGGCATAGTGGGTGCGTATGTGGCCTATACAGTGACTTGCTGTGGCTAGCCGATGAACATGTTACTGCTCTTATCCCCCCAGACTAGTCTGGTACCGAACCGAGAGGGATGGAAGGCTTGGTTGATCTAGGCGGTTACTGATCCGGAAATCGGACCCACGCCCGTGCGTGTGAGATAGTGCGCCACTGCACTACTTCCGCCACAAAACAAAAAGTGAAGAACAAAACCTAAATCTACTGGAGAACTTAGAATGATGAAATTGTTCTTGTTCCCCTGTATGATTGAACTACATTTTCTTCGCTTGCTTTTAACTATGATCATCATTTCCTTTGCTATTTAGGGCACCTCAGTCTGTCTTGTCTTATTATGTTTTGTTCTGTTCTTTTTATAGCATGATATGCCTTCGCGTACCCAAATACAACTAAATAAGAAGAAAAAGTTGTACCTGTTGATAAAGTGGGTTCGCTGCCATCACTGATGGCAGCAGTATGTAACTTTGCCAGTCTTTTCCTTCAGGACAGGCGGGATTGACAGTGACCTGAAATGGAAGAGTGGCGTGATTTAGCAAAGTTTACTTCTGAATCCCTTGAGAAGCAAGGAGCACATGAAGCGTTTTCCATACATAGGAGCCTGTTTTTTGGTTTATTAACGGAGAGCCGATTTTACAGACACTGTTTTGGCCACGCAGGACACGACCGTTCCTGCGAAGACGAGCTTCGCCCAATTCATCAGCAACAGAGGCTACTTCGTAACGCTCTCTTTTCGCGACGGTGCAAATACGGTCCAGACGCGTGCCTCCTTTCAGCTTTCCATCGCAGCGCTTTCGTTCCATTACCCCGACGTGCTTCAAGTCCTTCAGTTGCAAATCAGTACTTCGCAATGTTTATAACTGCAGTAAGATAATCACTCACTTCCGGGAGTAGGAGAAGTAGTTCCAAAATTCTAGTTAATGGGATTAAATCTAAATATCTTACATCCCCTATGTAGATGTGATAATGAATAATATTTCAAAGAAAACTGAGCGGAAAACACCGACAGACCTCTAGCTCAAAAAACTTCGTGGCATTGAATAATACTGCAAATGTGGTAACGCCCAGAATCGTCCATGCAGCTCCTCCTGCATAACAAGACGAAAATCCTTCGCAACAAATGAAACATTGTAGGAGAAAACTGTAGTGGAGTTCAAAACGAAGTAATGGGTGATCTCACTGATTACTCTGAGCTTTCTAGAAGTTGTGGCGTAATTATATTTATGCCTAGCCGTAATCAAAGTCCCCAATAAGCTATGCCTCAAGTATTTTAATGATCTTAAATCGAATCAGTGAACTCAACTTTCGAGGTTAAATTCGTTCTGGGCTGTTCTGGGCTGGGCATCGCTCATATTTCCATTCTTTCATAAAGAGCATTAATTATTTGTCAACTTCAATTAACTTTCCATCCTTCATCAGCTGCAGTCCCAAACAACGGTTATTCAACTCTTCCTTACCGCGAACTACTCTGACCACGTCAAACAGTATTAAGGTTTAAGATGCAACATATCTAGGAGAACAGTCGTTATGAGAGAAAAACATCATAGAATAGAATGCTCCTTACCCGGATTACACATTTGTTTACTGCGCCTAGGATGGCAAACTGCTAAATATCGTTCTATAGTAACAGAGACGGTAATATAGACGCTGCCCGTTTGAGAGATATGTGACAAGGCAAATGCAAACCTGAAAGTTCTGCCATTATTGTATAACGATACACTGCTCCTTGTACTGTTACGAAAAAGTGACCTTCTCGGCTGGAGGCGGATCTGTTGATGCACTGTTGATACGAAGGTGAGATAGGCCTTCTCTGCACTAGTCAAGGCATAGATCTAAGTACTAGAGCTTCTCATCTTCAGTATGTTTTGGATTAAAACCTTCAAGAATTTTTCCGCAGGTGTAGTCAACCAGTGTGCTTCAAGCAGTACTTGGGTCTGGGTCTTACGCCCTGGGTTCGTGCTTAGATCAAAGAGGCACCTACTTTCACCCGCCCGGGAACAACTTCGGATGGATGCGTTGCCCAAACTGACCAGCACTTCTATGACCGTCATTCAGTCTTAAATCAAACAACCATCTGTAGGTAGTCACTGCCTACTTGAGCCCCTGGCACACAGGGGGACTTATTTAGTTCTGGCCGACCTTCATGGGTCGTCCTTTTTGTGTACGGCAGGCCTGGGATGCTGAAAGCTCCTTTTTATCTTCCCCTTATTACAGCTATTGTACAAGTTTAGCATTTGTTTCTTTGTTTTCGTCTTAACTTGCTTGTCGAAACTAACACCTTCTGCCCTGTTGTAGCGCACCATTGAGTGCACAAATGAACAAATAAATAAAAATCACCATTCCAGCTTCGTTATCAGCTGAATTTCTTCAACATGTGGCTAAGAATGAATGATCTTTGTGAACAGCCTATGACACTCAACAAGCTTATTAGCGAACTTACAAGGATCGTCCCAAATTCCTTTTTTGTGGAGAATTACTATCCGCGAGTTCCCTCACTGGTTGACAGCGCTTTCTTTCTAGAGGTGGGTTTCATATGTCTTGCAAGAAACGCATAACGTTCGTGCCCGCCTGCACGGGTTAGGGATTAGGATTAGGGCTGAAACCTCGTTACGGCCTAGAGTAGAGTAGCATGCTCGAAATTGCAACTCTCACCTCCGAAGAAGGGACTCGAGGTGCTGCCTCTCCAGAGAGATTTCTGAGTTTCGCACGTGTGTCGTGGATCACTACAGGTTGGCATGAATTTCTGTGTAACTTCCGCATCTCGCATCCTTAATCTTGATGTTGTGAGAGTTCCGTCCTTCTTCTTCAAACATGAAAGTGGAATGTTGTAGTCCAGGTGATCACATGGGCATTCCTTCAGGCTAGTTCCATAAAGAGCTGCTTCCAGGAGTCTTCTCTCCTTGTGTAAAAGAAAGTCTTGCCGCACTGCGCGTCTGAAGCTAATATTTGCTCGAAGCTTCCGAAGGCGGGGTTCTCGTCAAGCCTTGAGTTTCTTCTGAACCTCAGTAGGTCCCTCGTTGCAACAGAAATGTGTGATTGACGGCGACTTCAGGAAGCCTGGCCTGTTTAACCCAGGTGAGCAGAATCCAAACAGCGCCGTCATAGTCTTCGGTCGGGTTATCCACGACTTGCCACTCATATCGGGACAAGCGTCGTTTAGAACGTCCTAGTAGTATACAACTTCGAGCTATTTGCGGAATGTTGAGAGATCTCCTCCATCTTGTGTGCGGATGTGGTCCTTGCGCGAATGAGTTGATGATCAGAACCGCTTAAGAAAAATGGTACCACACTAGCATCTAGTGAGCAACACTTCCTGTTCATTGATATGTTGTCCGGTTTAGTATGAGTTGGACTCCCATACTCAGCGGCGCTGTTCTTCCTTCTGAGAGAAGGGGTCGTCGTGGAAGACTCCCGTATAGAATTCTGCCAGACAATTTCGTTCTCGTCCTTGTCCACCTTTCCGCCTTCCAATCCGAATCGTCAACTGTAAAGTGTGGATAATAGCGGTACGAGAGACGGTCTTCAGAGGATGTACTACAAAAGAAACGCCGCCCACGTTCCGCGATGGAAGGTCTTCACTACGAATCATAAGAGTTCCATTATATTGGGTGTGTGCATTAATATCCGCCGTTTTTTGCGTGCAAAAACATATTTATTACATAATTAATGTACATTAACCTATGTATTGCCCATCGTTAGCTACAACTTCTTGCCATCTTTCAGGTTCCGCGTTGCAGAAAGTTTCCACTTTTTTTTTAGGCAATCCAGTAATCCAACCATTTTCGCACTTCATCGGCATTTCGGAAGCGTGTATCCGCCAAACTGATTTGAATGGACCGGAATAGGTGGTAATCAGAAGGAGCAAGATCCGGAGAGTATGCGGGCTGAACAAGCTGATCCCATCCAAGAACTGCCTTTTTTTTAAGGACATTCTTCGCAACATGGGGTCTGGCATGTTCGTGGTAGAACAGCACCTCATGATATTTTCTTGCGATTAACGGCCGCTTTTAAGTGAAAGCATCCTACAAATTGTCAAGTCGGGGTTCGTAGTGGTCAGCATTAACAGTCTCATTCGGGCGCAGCAGCTCATAGTGCACAATACCCTTTTGACCCCAACACCAAATGCACACACAGCATTACTTCTTGGCAATGGACATTCCGCTATCGCTGCAAACTCTCGAGTGGAGAGAAACCATCTCAGCAGGGTCGTTCAGAAGGAGCTCGTTCCCCATAAGTATCGAAAAGCATCCGATGGGCTTCAATGCCAGTTTTCTTGAAATCAAACAGTAGGAGAAGGGCCCCCGGGGAAACGGTTTACCACGTTCCATGACCATTCAGTCTGAGAGCAATGGGATTTTGGGGAGAAACTGATCTGTCTGCCCTTAAGTAGGTAACCAATATACTATCTTACAGAATATGACAGGTTTCACAGGTAAACCCCTGACATGGTTCGCGCAACGACCCCTCGAATTCGGCGGCGGAAATTAATGCAAACACCTGATAATTCGCCGTTCGTCGGTCCTCTTAGCGTTGATTTTTTGCAGCTAAATCACATGATGCTTGATGTGACTAGAGAAGCTCATAAAGAGCGACATTGGAATAAAATGTTCTTGCGTGGTAGGCGTAAAGTAGCAGATAGTCTCGTTATCGGGTAGAGGAAGTGCTGTCCAAAATCCAAGGCTTCTTGCGCAACCCGACACTTCTTTTCGACCTGTTGCCATTTCGTCCGACAGGGAAGGCGGCTGACTCCAGTATGCGGCGGCGCTGAGACCATTCTACTGCTGCTTTGGCAGGCTTGCCCCTGGGATCTCCACTTCCTTGCCAGGGATAGTGCTGAGTTTTCTCCAATGTGGCTCTGGATCGGAGGGAGCTGAGGAGACCCACTGTTGGCCGTTTGGACATGCAGACGTGCCGCTGTGCCATTAAATATATAAATACATATTTATATAAATATTAGGGCGGAGGTGGTGTAGTGGGAAGTGACGCTCTTTCTCACACGCATGGTCAGGGGCTCGATTCCCGGATTCTAGGTCAACCAAGCCTTCTACACTTCGAGGTCGGTAAGTTGGTACCAGACTCATCTGGAAGGATAAAAGCACTGAATTATACATCGGCTGCCCGCCGCATTTCATTGTATAGTACACATACGCACTCATTACGCCACTACGATTCTGAATGGGAGTCGAGTGCGGGCGCATTCCTCAGACGGGATTAATTAACGAAAAAAACTTTATCCTCCATATAAATATTGATGAAGAAAATGATGAAGGTCCCAAGGCAATACTCCATCGAGCAGTAGAAACGTTGGCGGATTTCGGACCGAACAAGTCGACATCTGACGGTAGTAACGAAAGGCTGTGGCAGAGCAACAGGTTGCTTCCCCTTCGGTGAGCGGATATTTTTTCAAGCGACAAGCGAGTCCTTATCGTTAGTCTAGAGGGCAATAATTTAGATGTACTGTACCGGGGCTTGCTGTGTGGAAGTCGACGTGTGAAGAACGAATGCGACCGTTACCCCTGATCGACGGATAAAAGAGACTCGAGCAAGGGAGCCGGCCTCCCTCCACATCTACCTAACCAAGCTTCGAGCTCGAGGCAGCATGCAGGTCGAGATGAACTCTCGCATGAGTGAACAGTAGCGGAACTTTGCATTAGAGCACACGCTAAAATACTGAAAATTGGGAAAAAAAATGAAAACTTTCATTATTATAAGACAAGCCAACATTAGTTAGAGCTGGGCACACCCGCTCTAATTAATGTTGGCTCTGTTTTACCTTCCCAGGTGTGCATATTCTGCAATGCTAGATTAAGTGAGTGAATAAGTAATTTTGATTGAACAAGTTCAATTTCAATGCACTGTAAGTCCCTATAACCACAATGCTTCAAATTGATCAGAGTACTTCTAGAAAGAATTGTTGTTGTAGAAAGAGCCACTGAACAATAGACGTAAGCATAATTACCATTAATTCAATTCGCTTCGGATTCGGAAGAACTCAATTAACTTGAATTTCTACCGCTTTGAAGAATGAACACTCGATAGAATGGAATGGGAATAAAACTTCCAAATAAAGCCCCGGATAAAATGAAATCTGAATAAAACTTCCAATTAAAGCCCCGGACTCGTACTGACAAGCAATATATAGCAGTGTCCAGATTATGTAAACGCAATTTTACTTGATCTGTTGATATGAAGCTTATCGAAAATATGGATAAACGGGAAGCATTAAGTCAGTGACCTTGAAAATAGAAACGGCAGTGCAATACAGCCTTATCAAGATATAAAGGATAAAATCTTGGGGAGTTATTCAGTACCGTCTGAAGGGTGAGCCCGCGCTTTCTATTGCCATTCAGAATCGTAGTGGCGTATTGAATGCGTATGTGGCCTATACAATAACTTGCGGACGCGTCTAGTACCATTTAACTTACCTCAGAGGGATGGAAGGCTTGGTTGGCCCAGGAGGATACGATCTGGGATTTGAACATGCGTGTGTAATGTGTTCCAGTTACCCCCTACACCACATCATTTCCGCGCCTAATCCCTTAATAAGATATGCTCAACCAAATTACGCTCGTTTGAAGCGGTTCTTTTATTTTCTTGAGTTTAATTGGACTAGGAACTTATAAACTAAGGAATCGGTTTTCACTTAGGTTGACTCAGGGTAATGGTGGGGCAAATACGCATTCGTGACACGACCATTTGATTGTGATAGCTGTAAATGAAAGTAGTGGAAAGCATGACACAATCTTGAATGGAACTAGTTATCTTGTTCCCATTTTGTATGGCCTAAGTAGGCCGTCAGCGGTGTAAAGAACCTCCCTTTTAGCCAGTCAACATTATATACAAGAAGAGCCCTGCAGTGCTTCCTCATTGCTTACGAGGTAGCTGATGGACGTCAGCAAATGGCATTGCATCACAATTGCCCAAAACACGACTAAGTGGTTTTCGTTTTTCTGTTGAAGAATTCGGCAAGTCTTTTAAGTGTTTTGCCATTTGAAAGAGCGATCCCTTCAACGCCATTCCGTTTGCCTAAGGAAGCTCATCAACAAAGTGTGGCACTAAAGTTGACTTGCCCCTCATTCTTTTGTCGCTGCTGCCCAGCTGCTTCGACACACAGCCTCGAAGATCCTAATGAATCGCGTTGCGATGAGGATTTGCTAAGGACTTGGAATTGAGGATGCTCTAGAGTGGGAAATCAAGCTAATTAAATTCTCACAAACTAGAAGGGTATTTATTTGAAGCGATGATGATTGCATCAAGCCTGGACGACTAGGACTTGTGAAAAGGGGCACCGTCCCACAGTAGCAACACTTTTCATTGCCGGTTTTCTTAACGCATACTAGCACCATAAATGTCGGTCGCTCTCAGTCTTGAAGATGCAAATGCACTATAAATTTGAGGTGGGGAGAAGGCTTCATTGACTGAAAAGCGGAATTTTCGTGGCAGTTGAAGGAAATGTACAGAGCAAAAAGTGTAGGAAGTCGCAGACC
>UZAF01016268.1:89280-105804 GCA_900617895.1 Haemonchus placei | reverse complement strand
CCTAACAAAGGCATGTTCAGGAGCAACAGTGGTACCTAATGCTCCTTTCACGCTAAATGAAACGAACATCTCTGAATGCTTCAGGTCCGTTTATCTAAGCCGAGAAGTCAATATGACGAGCGACCTAACACCGGAGGTGAGCAGGAGGAAACACACGGCGTTGAGCGCGTTTGAAGAAATCGAAGAAGTGGTGAGGAAGACAAGGAACATCCGGCTTACGTTTCCGGCCTTGCTTTCCTTCCTGCTTTGACGTGCGCCTCGGAGACTTGGACTCTACGAGGCAGGATGAGATGCTGTCAGCGTTACTCAACGCGCTTTGGAAAGGACGATGCTAGGGATTTTCCTATACGCGCAAGTTCAAAAGGGAATGCGCAGTTCCAAGCTTCGTCAATGGTCGAAGGTCAGGTAAACCGTTGAATACGCCAAGAAATTGAAGATCAGGTGGGCCGGACCGTTATGCGATATAGTTATGACCGTTGGACCAGGACGGTTACTTAATGGATCCCTCGGGACGTCAAGACAATGATCAACGGAACAACATGTAATAAATTTTAACTTTTTTCAAGGGCGGAGGTTGTGTAGAGGTAAGTGGCGCACTATCACACATCCATGATCAAGGTTTCGAACCCCATATCAGGATCCGCTCATGCCAACTGAGCTATCCATACCGTCAGTGTCGTAAAATTGGACCAGTTTCGTCTGGTAGGACAACGATTCATTCGTACATTGGCTGGCCACCGCAAGTCGTTGTATGACATACGCATTCAGTACGGGACCGTCACCCATTCTGAATGGAAGTCGAAATCGGTAGCGAATCCCCTAGAGGGAATACTTTGCCCCAAAGCGTATATCCTTTTATCCTAATTCTTTTCAAACTCGTGCATGTTTTTACATATGGCGCCAAGAAACACAATGAAATTGAGTAGATTCGTCTGAGAACTGGATTGATTCACAATCAAATTTGTCAGTCATCTACATTTACTCGAATTTCGTTGTTTACTTTGTTTCCATTATTCAGATTTGCTTAATTTAGAAGACTACGCTTTAGGAGACATTGTTTTTTCCTCAGCACTCACGGTTCTCCCACTCGAATAACATTCAGCAGTCATTCCTAGAAAAGAAGGACCATTCAGTCAGCAGAAGAATCCGAGATAGAAGCGGAAGTCTAGTTCCGGATCTAAGTTGTTACATTAAACAGGCTCTGGGTACTGGGCCAAGCGCGTAACCGCTATGCAGCCCAGTTCACCAGAATGGTGCCTTTGCCCTCCTCCATTCGTCGTTCATGTCGCAGCAGAACCGTGATGCACATCAAATTTTGAGAAAGTTCTGTGGTCGTTCCCAGCAATTCAACGGCTAAATCACTGTGATCAAGCTTTCTTGTCGTTCCCAACAATTCAAGCCTTCGCCGCGCAGTATTCCCTTTCCCAATAATGCGAACCTCCAAATAAAGAGGCTTTTTTGAAAGGCATAAACTTAGCAAAAGAAAAAGTGAACGATATCTTTCATCAGTAAGGGTCTATGACGGTATGAAATGCAGCTCAGACGCAATCTCAAAAGACCTTTCATTGAAAGGACTTCTAGAGCTTTATGTTGTAAGAAGAGCTAGATACCATTCACGAACATATACTGCTGAAGATCAAATAATAAGGTTGTTAGACGGTTCTGGTCGTGATCGGGAACTGCGGGGCCTTTAGCTTCAATTCAATAGATTTCGGCCTGTTTCGTGGTCCTGACATGGCTGAAGTCTTGAGGTAATTCAGTTTTCGAACAGTGCGAAAACAAATTACTCTGTGTGATTAGTTCTCTTTTTGGGAAGTGCAATCAATGTACTCCTATCGCAGCCTCATCTGAGCACGTATTTTCCTTTCACTATAAGGCTTTTCAATGCATATGTAAGCGCTTCAGCCTGAACAATGCAGCATGCTACCATCTTGCTCTTGTTTTTGTTTTCGTTTTTGTTTTTGTTTTTAATCTTGTTCTGGTTTTGTTCTTGTTTTGTTCTTCCTCTTGTACTTCTTGTCCTTCTTAGGGTCAATCCCTCTGAGCCGCAGAAACTCTGTTTCTGTGAGTGTTGACACACTTTTCTGATCACTGCACTATTTGAAGTTCCCCGACTCAGAAGAAGGCCCTTTTGATCACAACCCTCCATCTACTTACGTGTCTCTTAAGTGGGTTTAAAAGACTGTATACAGGTCTCACACAGGCCTATCTGAGCAACCTCATTTCAGGCGAGACCAGTGGCTTTATGCTTCATGAGTCTACCACTAACCAGCCTCTGTGGTATCGTTTTCTGGAAGTAAAGCTCGGCTGTACACGAGCTTCATTTTCCTCGTGGGCATGGGACGATAGACGTGGTAGATATGTCGCCTACCATAATTTCATGCCTAGTTGTGCTAACCCTTAAGCGAGCTTCCGAAACAACTCTTCTACCGTGACATAATTGTATTATCATGAAAATTCATCTGTTACCGTAGTTACTGTTTTCTGAAAGGATCACTCCTGACTGGGGAAATTGAATAAACACAGGTATCCAACGAACCTTCGCCCCATAATCGTATAGCTTTTATTTCCCACCTTTGATGATTTGGTGACCATTTCCGTATCGTTTCCACTGTGTTAGCTGATCGAATCGCCTTCCTTCTTTGTTTATTCGATGATATCAAATGGGAGCAAGCTTTTCAGATGAAGCTGTGCATAGTTATTTTCTCATCGGTCTCCATTCTGCAATGCATAGTTATTGATAATGATTATAATCTGGCGATGGATGACGAGTTTCTGACATCGACAACATCGCAGAGCAATACCGGTGGCACAAGCAACATCATCAGTCGGCGGAAAGGTCGTCGTAACTGTACCCGAGACACTGCGATCATCGACAAATTGCTCAATGGCACTGGCTATAATAAGTTTCGAATTCCAAGTGAGTCATTCCACTCAATCTCAATCCGGAAGCTTCTGCTCTTAATCGGGGATCGAGGTAGAAAATTAATAGGCTTACGGATGAGATGCAGCACTTTTAGTGTTAACCATGATCAACTGGGACGGAGGAAATTCCTTTCCAAAAAGTGCTGTCATAAGAGGACTTAAGAGATCTCTCAATTTGCCCAGCAACCGATAATGGGACCTGGTCAGTTGGGTTTGGTCTTCATCAGACTCTTGTGGAAAGGCCAACCTTATATAAGGCCTCAGTTCCTGCGTAATTGTTAAGCATTCTTCTCTCCGTTCATTTTTGGACTGGTGGCCTCATAGCGCGTGCGAGTGCTGCGAGCGCGACACATCGTTCGAGGAGAATATACCGGAGACGGGCTCCTAAGACGGTAGATCCTCTTGATCGATTCATGCCATCTAGATGCTCATTAATTCTTACGTGGAGTGGTCTTGACGTTCCACCAATATACTCATCCTCGCAGTTAGGGCAAGTGATCTCATAAACCACCCCAGACATAGCGCAATTCCATTCCCTACCAGTTGGACACACACATAATTTGAGGTGGTACATGGGCGGTCATATTGCTCGTTTCGTACCAGGCGTTTTTTTAGATTCAAGAGTGGTACGTTTATAATGACAACTGTATTTTCCAGATTCGCCCTTTTGAGACATTTTCTGATGACTTTGCTGGCTTCATCAGAGATAAAAAAAATATAGTTGCAAAGGTTTTTTGGGATTTTACGTGCGTACATTACGTGCCGATTGACGTACTGCCTACTGAAACACGAGGAATTGGATAGAACTGATAGCGTCCAATGCCATTTTTATGGATGATCAACGTCATCACTTCTACAGTCCTCCTCGTGGCCATGCGGCTATGTGGCTCTATAAAGAGGTGCGGTAGCCAGTTAATGTAGGTGCTGCTGCTTTCACCCTCCCAGGTAGTAAGTACATACACGGTGCGGCGAGTGATCGGTGCGGCGAGTGATCTGGCTAAATCCCGTTTCAGGTCTCCCATAAGAAATTAAGCCTTTGATCTCGAGAGTGTGTGCTACTATTTGTTGCAAGTCTTCTTCTATACATTCCACAAATTGACCTTTATTGAATATGCTATTTTACAGAATGGTGACAAAGACCAATGAGCCCTCATCCTGCACCTCCATGTGGTTGGGTGCACTGCAAAGACCATACCCAAGCAGATTCAGATTCCCCTAAGAACCGTGTACAACAATGTCAACAGGTACAAGGCAACAGGAACTATGGAGGACAAGCCTACAAGTGGAAGACCGAAGAAAAACAACGGCAAAGGAGATCGCGATGATCATTCGAGAGAAAATCCGCCGCCACCCTCGTAGGTCCAAGAGAAAAATGGCTCTTGAGGTGGGTATTTCTATAGATCCGTTGGAAGGATTGTCTCCAGTCTTCGACGTCGCTATTATAAGGTTAGAAAAGCTTACATGCTAACTGAGCGTATGAAAAAAAATCTAGGCTCGAAAGATGTAAGGATCTCTCAAAGCGATTTTCGCAGGCACGGTACAGCAACATGCTTTTCACAGACTAATGCCTGTTCTCAACAGATCAATTCCTCAACACTCAAACGATAGGATGATAGCGGGAACACCCGGGGAAGCCAGCCAACAAGGAGGAATTACTCAGTGATCTGGACACCCTAAGTCGTTGATGGTTTTTGGGGCAATCACATCGGACGGAGGAAGGAGTCAAGGTGGAAAGCATGACTCATTTGAAAGGCGTTTTGGAGAAAGAGGTACTTTCCTGGGCAAAGTCCCATTTCGGCAACCAGACATAGACCTATCAACAGGACTCAGCTCCAACACAAGTCCAAGGTGATATAGGACTGGTGCGCAACGCACTTCATCTCGTCGAACGATTGGCCCCCAAACAGTCCAGACTCAAATCCATTGGACTACTCCGTGTGGTCAGTTCTTAAGATGAAGGCCTGCTCTACTCAGCACAGAAGTTTGGATGCTCTACATGCAAGTCTCGCCAAAGCATGGGAGGGTTTGGACGAGGACTACCTCCGTGCCTCCGTCAACGCGTTTCTCAGGAGACTTTCAGCCTGTAATCACGCCAAAGGAGGCCACTTTGGGATCTTGTTTGTTTTTGCGATCTATATAGCTGTGGATAAATGCTGTTGATTTTGTATCATTTATCCATCGGTTTGACCGTTTTTATGTGCATATTTACCGTTGCCAGACCACTTGCCCCATCCTGTAATAAGTAATCCGGGAGCGATAGGCGTGGATGAGTAGGTACTGATCCGGGGTGAGATAAGCGACTGCTGCGATTGAGGATGGTGCGCCGCTCGTCGCCACACCGCCTACAGATCACGGGATCGCGTTTTCAAAGTCTCGGAGGAGACTGTTGTCTATGCAGAGGCTCTTCAAAAATGGAATCCTCACTTCACTTTCAGGCTCTTTACCACAGACAGTGTGATTGCACCGTCTTTGATCATCACTACTTCTTGGATAATTTTAGTGAATCATAGGTGGAATAGAATGATATCACCAATGGGAAGTTTTTATCACAGCGAAACGTGAAAAGAAAAAAGACGTCCGCAACTATTTTCTTTTCAGACGATGATGGTGTGAAGGTATCTGTCCAATTCTGGATCAACACAATCACATCTATTAACGAAATAACGAATGACTTCGAGGTCTGAGAAAACGTTCAATAGCGGAGAACACCAGGAATGTTTATTCTATAATAATTCTAGATGGACATTTATATCAACGAAATGTGGCTCGATCCAGCATTGAATTTCGAAAACCTATCACCCTGCAAACACAACCTCTCGTTAAGTCATCAGGTTCGTTCTTCTATACTGTCAGGTTTTTGACAGAAATACTTTGCACCATACCAAATAGAGTAATCATTAGCAAGCAAAGTTTTGTTTTGTGAATCCAAGATGTTTCAGAGAGCGCCTGCCCTGGGTCATGAAGGGGATCGATACTACTTGCTATAATTGTTTAGCTACCTTGCAATGACTTCGCCACCGCCTGCACATTCCAGAAAAGTGTGAAATTTGAGTAATTGTTCACTATCAGTCGAACTATCTCTAACGCGATGAGCTGGTCCTTCGCTATACACGCTCCCATCCTAGAAACTAGGAGTATTGAAAAAAATTGACCTAATTATTAGCTCGCATCCTGCAAATTTCATGTCCCTGTTTCACCATAATTTGTGATTCGTTGCAAGGGCTTGTCGAGTTGAACTTGCAACGATTCAAGTTCGTTTTGCCATTCCCAAGGACGTCAAACGGTAAAGTTGGGCTGATTACATGCAGTCCACTATGCACACTCGCCAATTATGTGCTACAACATGCTACAATCACTTCCCGAAATATCCCCCATGAAACGGGCAGAATTCAAAGTTCGTTCTCTAATTGCGCGCATGTTACACACATTTATCCTCCTCCAGTTCTTTCCAGCGGTTCGTGAGTCTTGCTTTCTAGGAAACCAAACTGGGATAGCGAATCCGACCCTCGTAATCAGGGACCATATGGGGGAGACAAGTGAGTTAAGGTCTAGAAAGCGGGATAGTCATTCTCTTTGCTAATGAAATCGGGCAGCTAGCGTCGGCACCACTCCCGGGCGAAGTTGGTTATGGCTCTGGAGTACCATCCTGCTAGAAACACTGGGAGCTGTTCCAGGAAGCGGAGTCGGATTAGTGCTTCATTCATTCCACAGGTAAACTCTTTGAGTAGAGGTCGTTGGTAACTTTCACGCCGGTACCGACGAAACCACAGGCGTCTTATCCATGCCAGTGACTCCCTTGAAAACATCATTTCGCTGTTCTAATAGCAACTTTTTCGGAAAAATTCCACATACGATGTCTGTAGCTAGAACGGGCTCGTTTCATTTGTTGAGTGAAGGTTTTGTCGTGAAAAATTCCCAGCCGGAGAAAACGATGAAGGGCTGCATGTCTCCACTCAAAAATTTGGCAATGCTCTGCATTTTTGGTTCTTCACTATCTGTTGAGATCCGAAATGAAGCAACATTTTTGCATGAGACACGAACGGCAATGAAGCCTTTGCATCCGCCATTCAGAGAACTCCGATAAGTACTGCTGCTCTGCCGTTTTTTTGATGGGTCCCCCAGGATGACGATCGACACAACTCGTAAACTGAACGTTTTAAATAGTTTCATCTTTGGAAGCACTGTTTTTTTTACCCATCGCTGGTTTTCTTCAATTGAATCTTCTCCCCTGTACCATTCAATACGCTTTTGTACGGGAATTATAGAAATCACAAGAAATGCTATAGAGCCTTTCCGCCTCTCGCATGTCAATAATCGCAGGTGGCATAGAATAAGCCTTCTAGAAGATATCGAGATTTCACTTAATGACTGCTTTCATAGTCCGCCGACCGGCCGGCGTGCCGGCGTGCCGGCGTGCGTGCCGTCCAGCCGGCCGGCGGACTATGAAAGCAGCCAATGTTGTGTGTGTGTTTGACCGGAAACTCATAGCTCCCGGTCCCGTGGACCTAGAGAGTTCTAATCTGGAAATAAAACGGGCGGCAGGTTGGGAATACTTTTGGCAAGGCGCAGGACCAGACTCCGCTCCCAGGGGCAAGGCATGTACGATAGAATTTTTTGGCCGCAAAACGTTGACCTAGAGCGTTGAAATCTGGTAGCGTTTCACTTTCCGTAATAACAGTGGAACCTCAGCATATTAATAAGTGGTGTAGGATATGACGGGAAAGTAGGTAGTGGGTGATAGGGGCCCAAAATAAATGATAAGAGAAGAAGATAGGCCACCTACCGAACAAAATTCTACCATCTTCTGTATCTACGATGCAGCTTTGACCGTTCAGTTTGTTTCATTCGATAAGACGGGACGCTAGAGTTGGGTAACAAAAGTGAGTGGTAAATGCAGTGACAGGGACCCATTAGACGCACTACGGCAAACAGATGAGAATTTTGTTTGATTCTCGCTATTAGATTACGAACGCTGCCCAGCAAGATTTGTGAATTAATAGAGGATCCTTTTTGTTCGATATCATATTCGGCAAAACTCAACCGACCGCCAGTTATCTGGAATTCCTAACTAATGATAACTCCGTTAAGAGATGGGTCCATTGAGGCGGCATCTGATAATGGTGTTTTCATCGCTAACTTGTAAGTACCGCCCAAGGCTTTGGTTGTCTGACAGTTGATTCTTTGATGGGTATTTATCTTTAAGAAAGAGAGCAGAAGATCCACGCTCCCAATCAAAGGGGTAAGTACCTACTTCCACTGAATATCATTTGCACTGCCTTTTAGTCCTTGTTAAAGTTTGCGTACAGAAAGCTATTATTTGTTTCAAAGGAGTGGAGAGTTAGCTAATCACTGCAGGTTTGTTCGTGAAGGGAAGCCCGGCGTCAGCCGGGCGAACCGACTGGTAATTAATAACGAGTGAGGTGAATCTGATACATTACTTCAACCATGGAAGTTCCTAAATTTTGGCGCCCTTAATGTTGGGACACCCTGTAGATATAGTGTTTAGCCATATCATTATTCAGAATATGGAAGAGATTTCCGAAACCAGAGAATTATATTTCCATAGCAACCAATCACAAAATTTTCCTCGGTTTATCTTTTTCATGAAGAAGCCAACCTTCTCAATAACTCACTAATCAGTTTATAGAATAGCTCATAAGAGGTAAGGAGTGGGAATTGAATCTTGTTTAAAGGCACTGTTCACGAAAAAAAAAATGGTTTCGGAGATCTGCACACGTTTTGAATTCGACGCCCACTCTGATACCATTTGGGCAGGAATGAGGTCGGAAAACGGTCTGGATAGGGCACAATAAGGGCAGGAACATTGGGGGACGGGAGGCCTCCGCCCCTCGCTAGGCTGACTACGAAATCTAATTGCCGTTCATCACTTTCGCATTGGGCGAAGTTGTCTGCTTGGGTGTGTTGTCTGCTATTGCAGACATTGCGTCGCCTAACTGCACTCCCCCGAACACTCCCTTATGCGCCGTTCTTCCAATGTGAAACTCGTCCAACCCCCCTTTCCAGCTCTTCTTTGACCCTTTCTAATTCTTTTTGTTCATCGTTTTTTGCGCTTTTTTCGTTGTTATCGCTTTATTCTAGAGTAGTTCTATGAATTCCCGTCAAAAAAGGGTACCCTGAATCTATCGTAAACGATGCCTTTAAGGAGAAAACGAAACATGCATATATTCAGCCATCCCTGGCTCACCCTACAGTATCCCATGATCATCTCTCTGAATGGATTTGATTGCTCATGTTTTTAGGTGCTTGATCGACTTTGGACTCCGAACAGTTGTTTCATCAACAGCAAATTCGCCGAGATCCATGATTCTCCCTTTAAGTAAGTTTTTCAACGAGAAGAGAAAAGAAAAGTAAAAAATTTTTTCCGGTCCACCACTAGGTTTTTTTGACCTTCTCCACAACGACAGCACGAGAAAGTTATCAAGAATGAGTGGTCCGAGTTCAGTTCTCATTCCGTTTCTTCGCCTTACTCAAATTTTTCTTTTACATACAGGTATAAATTGTATGTAATCCGATAGGATCAGTACTGAAAACAAGTAAAAAGGTTTCCGAAAAACTTTCAGTGGAAAACTTTTCTCCCGGATTTCCTCTCTTATCTGGGAATCCTTTTTCATCTACTATTGCGTATCTTCTAAACTTTGTTGAAGTTACAATTAATATCGGGCGGGCTATATGCTTTTGGTATTAGACCTTGAAGGCACAATCCACGACGAAAGGGATTAGTCTCTAAGATTTTCTCCTGAAAAGAATGTCTGCCCTGAACACGTATGTCGTAGTCGCGTCGAAAAATCCTCGAGATAAAACCTAGAAGGGTTCTGATGCTGTCTCTATTGTTTATCACGTCTGGGCAAGGTTCTGTATTAAGGGCCTCTTGAAGTCTGCACCATTTACAGTGGAGTATACATATTGAAAATTCAAACGACCGGTCGTCAGATGCCTTACCCATGGCGATTGGAAAGCAAGCGTTGACATTTTCATTGACGTTAGCTAGCTCTTCACGCGAATCCGAGAGCCTTTTCGCCTTCATGATGTTGTAGAATCCATATTGAAACACGCTACGGCTCTTTTATGCAATTTATTTTCTTATTTTTGCATTCAAAAGTGGTAAATGCATCAATCGACGGAATCAATAGTAATGCACCAATGCGTGCTTATGTTAGATACCGAGTTCACAGAATTTAGGACATTTTTGACCCAATAATTTTTGTATGCCGGATTTGAGATTTCCTTCGTCCTTCAAGTTTTTGTTCTCTAGGTGATAATCCAACGACCTGAAAAATAGAAATTCCATTGGGAACAGAGGAATGGACAACGGTTGTTTAGCCAATTTCAACAATACATAGAATGTGTTTGGCAACAATGTGTGACCGAAGACCCATGTGGAAAAGCGTAGCCGTGGAGTAGGTGTGATTATTAACGCTGTATGTCATGAGGGTTTTTGATGTATTGAGTAGCTATGAGTAGGTAGCTCTTGTCATTATACGCACCTTATACCTTATACGACGTTATACTCAATATTGTAGTGGTTGATACCGTCATAGTTCCAAAAACGTGAGAATATCACCTTTTTCAGGTGTTGGAGCTCCGGTTTTGTCGACTTCGAGACGCTTCCTAGTTTTAGTTGACGTAACAAACCCTCATTTCATCCCACGTGAACACATGTCGCTACCAGGGGTCGCTGCTGTGCGTGAAAATGCCCACCTGCATTTGCATTTGGTGTTCGGTCAGATAGTGCGGTACCCGTTGACCGTATTCCTGAAACTAGTAAAACTGTTCTTCATTGCGCCGCTTGCCAGCACATGGTCTTGCAGAAGAAGTCAATATTCTGCGGCGCCAAGCCTTTTTGGGGAACCTCATTGGAGCAGTGCAAGCAGCACTCCCGTGCCTTTCAATAGTTTCCAAGGAAGTTCTCATCCAAGGAAGTTCTCATAAAATGCAGAAAAAATTTAGGAACGACGCAAACCAGATAAGCCGAAACCTTCCGTCCGAACCCATTATTTTTGAAATCTTCCGTCAATTTTTTAAAATTTGCGGATATTCGTGCTTTTTCCAGTACCAATGCACTATTTTGCACCAACACTCCCACCACATAACACGAAAAAGTACCACTAAATCATCATGGACCCCAATCTTGACGAGATGTCCCATAGTTACAGTACCATGATTATTGAGCTATATGTGGAACAAGCCCCTAGGGATATTGTGTCGATAATTATATCACCAAGACCATCAGGCTTTAAGCTTTATATGCCGGCAGCTACAAAAAGGTGTCCCTATAACTATGTACGGGACGGCCTTTTATGTTTAATATGCTGGCAGCTACAAAAAGGTGTCTCTATAGGGTGAATCTCACCCAAGTGAGTCTAATTTGATTATTGCGCTCAATTAGGTCCAAAATCGTCGACGCGTTCTTGACTAAGAAAGGCATACGTTAGCGTCATGCTACTAGGCTCCCTCAAAAAATCCAACATAGCATCCACATTGACGAGTATCCCCTTATTGATAGTTAAAGAAAGAAAGTGTACGTGCGACGATATTAAATTTGAGAATTTAGGCTTTCTCCATGTGAAACACTTCCAACTCTCAACAGATTTAAAAACTAATTACCCAATGGGAACGACTGGCTGATAGAAATCAGCATTACATGAAGTTTTGGCGACATTCTCAACTCAACAAAGACAGCTCTAATGATTAGCCCTGACATCGCCGCGAACTGGACACTAAATACTCATTGACGCATGTAATGGAATTTCCATAATTGTCACGAAAAAACGTTTCAGATTAGTCAACTTTCTGAGGACAACTATTGTGGTAAATATCAATGAAGTGATGCTTAATAACGTTCACAGAAAATTGGCTGTTCTCTTCCTCGGCAAGGGGGGAACAGGATTATAAAATGGCTGTTTTTCATTCTTTTACGAAGGCGAATAAATATAAGAAGAATCGAAAGGGTCAGCCTTCCATCATTAAATAGTTTCATGAGAGTGTTCTATTTCAGGAACGTCTTTCTGATGCTCTACCCAAATGGCACTGTGTGGGTGAACTACGTGAGTAAATACCTTCTCAAAAACACTTCATCATCGTTATTTTATTCGTTATATAATAGTTTTTTGATGTTATTGAACATCATAGCCACATTTTTAAGCGTGTCAATGTGAAGGGGCCGTGTGCTATGTCTCTCGAATTGTTCCCATTAGATATACAAGAATGCTTTCTGATATATGAAAGGTAAGCCAGTGAATGCCATCCAAAAATTGCACGATTACCAGTGCCTTGTGTTTTCTGCAAGCAACACTACCAGCATATAATCAATTTTAGTTTCAACTACAACAATCAAGAAGTACAGATGAGATGGGCAGAGGATAGTCCGTACCCCGTGGTCACTATGACCCCAATCGTACTACCTGATTTCGATCTCATCAAAATTTCACCGACACTTGTTAACGCAGTGAGTTCTACCACTATGTAAAATCTTTCAACAACTAGAAAAGCATTGGATTTTCGATGCTGGATTTTTGATGCTTATCAGCCTCTTCGAGGATCTACGGGGTGTCCCGAAATTATGGGTACTAATACATAGCAATATATTTAAAGCTTTTCAGCTGAGAAAAGCGATGGAATTTCCATGCACGTTAGCTAACACCATTAGCTACAACATGCTACAACCACATTTCAAAATATTTCTTATGAGCGCGGAAAGAAGCCCAAAGCCTGCTCTCGAACTGATAGCATGTTGCACGCAAGTATTCTTCTCCAATTTTTCCCAGCCAGTCTTCAGTTTTGCTTTCTTGGGCTCCGAACTGGGACTACCAACTCGGAAGGTCCTCTTATAGTAGGAACCATGCGAGGGAGTCAAGTCAGTCAAGTTCTGGGAAACAGGATGGAAATTCCTCCATACCAATTGAGCTGTCGTCAGCACAACTCGCGAGCTAGCTTGGCTCTGTGGGCTGGAGTAGCCTCCTGCTAGAAGAACTATCGTATCAGGAAAGGTAGTCAGATCAGTGCCTCATTACGTTCATCAGTAGGCTCTTCGAGTACTGGTCTTGTTAAACGCCTGCACCGGCAAAACTACGGGCGTTTTACCCTTGCCAGTGACTTCCTAAAAAAACATCATTTTACTGTTCTTATAGCAACCTTTTTGTTAGAGTTTGCACGTCAGATGTTTCTTTCCGGAACGCGAACTTTTTGGTCGTCGAGTATATCTTTATCGTAAAATTTTTTTGGCCAGAGACAACGATGAAGGGTTGCGTGTCCTCACTTAAGGGGGTCTGCGACTTTCTGCAGTGTCTGTTGCGATCGGAATTCAAGCGACATTCCTGCATACGGTAGGCACGGCAACGGAGCTTGCTTGACACTTAACATCACGATCGACTCTCAAGTGGTCCATTATAATAGCCCTGGAACTCTGACCTTTCTACCCTTTCTTAGCTAGCCTTTGACTGAATCTCCTTTTCTGTATCATTTGATAGCTACATATCTCTACGGATATTATAAGAATCACAAGGATTTCCATAATGCCTTTCCGCCTCTTGGGTGCCAATGACTGCAAGTGAAAATGAATGAGCCCCTCCATCTAAATGATACTGGGGTTTCACTTCAGTACTTATGCATATTGCAGGAAACCCTCTTATGCAACTAACTAGTAGCTGGTGAAGTAAATTTGATAGATTATTTCTACCTTAGGAGTTCCTGAATTTTGGCGCCCATAATTTTGGGGCACCCTGTATATAGTAAGGATGGCGCCTGAACTGAAAAAAAAATGAAGTGAGTCTTTGGCCTAAAAAACACAACTCAGCCTGCTCTCCTTGTCCATTCGCGTTTTATGAAAAATTATTAAAGCAGCCTTCGCGGGATAATTTACATTGGCATATTGGCGTTCGGCGGAAAAAGCGGACTCCAGCCCACATGTGGACTATATGGTCCTGAACAACCATTTTTTGAATTTCGAACTGGAGTTGTTCAGTTTTATCTGAATTCAAAAGGGATATGATATGGCTAACGATGATGGCAAGGAGAACTCGAAATTTAATCAGCTACTGATGGATTCTGATGAGAAGCAGCTCCTCACTTTCCATTTCTTTTCAGACGGAAAGTTCATTGAAGGTCAAGTGTTTTTTTGATAAAATACCGGTACGGAATGAAACTGTCCAAATTAGGGCGGAAGGTAGATATACTCCAAAAATCAAAAGCAAAAATTCAGCTATGATGCCTGTGGTTATTGTTATTATCTGCAAAATTGCTAAATTCTCGTTATAACAGTTCTAGCGTTATTCACACTGCTCAATCGCTATGCGATTATCACTTATAGCAAGATTCTACTGTTAATTCTTTTGTTCCTGTATTTCTTACTTGCTGCTGCATTCTGCTACATTCCTTCGCGCGCGACGTAGCTTTCCCGTGCGCGACCCTTTCGTTCTTAGTGCTCCACACGCCGTTTTTTTGTTCCTTCTATTTCATCAAATTGAAAAAAATTTGTTTGGTATTTCAAGAACTTTGATGAAATAATGCACATGCTGAACTATAAAAACACAGGTCTTTTTTCCGATTTTTCTTCTTTTGTGAGTTTTTACTAATCACGAGGCCTGACATGATTTGGTGCTAGTGGCCTTTTGTCACGCACGTGGTTGCCGAATCGAGCTAAGGGTGAAACCCACCCTGACCATTGAAGCTTCATTTTCTCCGGGGTTAGGCAACTGGTACTTGATTCATCTCGAAGGAAGCAAACACTGACTCGTACAATAGCTGATTCCTCTTTTTAAACTCTAGGCGAGACTGATTAAATTTTTTGCCGGGACTTCATCCTCATCCTATATACGGCGAAAACAGATAACACCAGAACATACTTCATTGATTATTCAACATTCCTCCTTGCTTCAGGGTATTCTTGAAAGCTATAACACAGAAGGCATTTTTCCTAAATTCTACACAATACCGGGCGGAGGTGGTGTAGTGGCAAGTGTCGCACTATCTCGCACGCACGGTCACGGGTCCCAGGGGGACGTGCGATTCGTGCGATTCTGGGCGCGCGCGGCAAATTGCGCGGCGAAATCCGCGATGATTCAAGCAACTCTGGCGTCTATTATTGGGGCACGAGCTTGAAGTAGAGTACTTCAGTGGGGTCGGACAATCCAACTAACCTGCTTTACTTCATATTTTGGCCCCTATGACAAACGCCACAGTCGTCCGAATCGCACTGAATTTCGCCGCGCAACTTGCCGCGCGCACCCAGAATCGCACGAATCGCAACAAACCCCGGGTCCCATTCCCGGGGCGATATCTGCCCAGGCTAACCAAGCCTTCCATCCTCCGGGGTCGATTAATTGGTAAAAGACTCGTCTGGGAGGATAAAAGCACTGATTTGTACATCTGCTGGCTACCGCAAGTCAATGTATAGACCACATACACACTCATTACACCGCTACGATTCTGAATGGAAGTCGATTGTGAGGCCCATCCTCTAGACGAGAATGTTTAACGTCAAAAACTTTGCCCTTCATCTTTTATCTACACAACACATACGCTATACGCTGTTCTACACCATACGGTTGGTTTTTGGATCGAAAATCAGGCTTTGAAAGTCACTTCAAAGTCAACCGGTGCCCACGTAAAATCGATATGTTATAATTTTTCTTTTCATTTTTTTTCACATTTCTTCAAAGGGCTGCGCACTCAGCCCCAACTGCTTCTATACTAAACCTATCTCTTCTGAAACAGAGAGAATCCGCCAAAAGTTTTTTTTTCAAAAAAAAAAAGATTGGGTACTCCTGTATGTCATCTATTGGCGAGTAATAACAGCTTGAAAGATGGCAGATCGAGGTCAGATAAGATCGGGTCACCTAGCAATATGATCATATAGAAGTGCCTTTTTTGGCGTATACAACAAAAAGATATCTGAGTAAGCTCAGTAACTAATGGTCTGTTATGTTCTGAATCATCATAAAAATCAATTAGGAACGATCGGTATGGCGCCGTGGTTCAAATTCAGAGTGATGGCAAGAGACCTGCCCAGTCCTTTCGTAAGGTGACCTCTCACATTCAGGTCCAAAAGTTGCAGAGCAACTTTGTCACGGCTCCCCATCGAAATTAGCGGAACTTGATATTATGCAACGGTCTTGAAGGAGAATTCGGCACCTAATACACTGGTGTGCAAAACTTAGGGACGAGATGGATAATGTAAAATAAAACATTGAGGACTGGGTGGAAATAAATGAAAGTGTAGGATTATATTGCTAGACCTATGACGGTTATACACAGGAAGGTGGACAGAGTCCCTTGGTGAAGGAATAGTTCGAAGAAAGCGAGAAATATGGCTACCCGCACAAATCGAGGCAGCTGATAGGAACGAAAAAAAATTTCTTGCCAATCAGCCAGTAGCTACCAAGTACTGTGGTGTTATCCTTCTATACATCATATCCCGCAGATATCGTCTGGATGGCCTGGCTCGAAGAAGGATCATCGAGAAACTCGAAAAAGGTCGAACTATGACGAGCGCAGCTCAGGAACCTGATATCGCTCACAGCGTTGTTTCACGTGCACGGGGAGCATTCCGAACCTCTTATACTGCTGCACGAAGGAGAGGAG